>PVKU01002019.1:0-253574 GCA_004027475.1 Anoura caudifer | reverse complement strand
CATTCCCCCCCTTTAGTTCATGTCCATGTGTCATAAGTTCTTTAGCTTCTACATTTCCCACACTATTCTTGCCCTCCCCCTGTCTATTTTCTACCCACCGTCTATGCTACTTATTCTCTGTACCTTTTCCCCCTCTCTCCTCCCCCCACTCCCCTGTTGCTAACCCTCCATGTGATCTCCCATTTCTGTGTTTCTGTTCCTATTCTAGTGGTTTGCTTTTGTTTTAGGTGTGGTTGTTAATACCTGTGAGTTTGCTGTCTTTTTACTGTCCTATTTTTTATCTTCTTTTTCTTAGATAAGTCCTTTAACATTTCATATAATAAGGGCTTGGTGATGATGAACTCCTTTAACTTGACCTTATCTGAGAAGCACTTTATCTTCCCTTCCATTCTAAATGAAAGCTTTGCTGGATAGAGCAATCTTGGATGTAGGTCTTTGACTTTGATAACTTGGAATACTTCTTTCCAGCCCCTTCTTGCCTGGAAGGTCTCTTTTGAGAAATCAGCTAACAGTCTGATGGGAGCTCCTTTGTAGGTGACTGTGCCCTTATCCCTTGCTGCTTCTAGAATTCTCTCCTTCATTTTCATCTTGGGTAATGTAATTATGATGTGTCTTGGTGTGTTCCTCCTTGGATCCACCTTCTTTGGGACTCTCTGAGCTTCCTGGACTTCCTGGAAGTCTATTTCCTTTGCCAGATTGGGGAAGTTCTCCTTTATTATTTGTTCAAATAAGTTTTCCACTTGTTGCTCTTCTTCTTCCCCTTTTGGTACCCCTAGAATTCGGATGTTGGAATGTTTAAAGATGTCCTGGAAGTTCCTAAGCCTCTCCTCATTTTTTTGAATTCTTATTTCTTCCTTCTTTTCTGTTTGTTTGGTTGTTTCTTTCTTCCTTCTGGTCCACTCCATTGATTTGAGTCCCAGTTTTTCTCCCATCACTATGGTTCCCTGTGCGTTTTCCTTTATTTCACTTATTGTAGCCTTCATTTTTTCATCTGATTTGTGAGCAAAATCAACCAATTCTGTGAGCATCCTGATCACCAGGGCTTTTGAACTGTGCATCTGATAGGTTGGCTATCTCTTCGTCGCTTAGATGAATTGGCTCTGGGGCATTGATTTGTTCTCCAGTTTGAGCCATTTTTGTTTTTGTTTTTTTGTGTTTTTTTTTGTTTGTTTGTTTTGGTCTAGTCGCAGCTGTTACTTATGAGGGGTGGAGCCTTAGATGTTCCCCAGGGCAGGGCAGCCCAGTAACTGGGTAGTGACGCTGTATGTGGGGGCGGGGTCTGAGAGGGAACAATGGCACTTGCAGATTCCAGTTCCTTTAGCCGCTTCCCCTTCACCTGGATTATCTGGGTGTGAATGTGGGAACACCTGGTCAGCCAGCTGCCTTGCGCAGCCTCACTGTTGCCACCCCGTGCCTGGGGCCCACTAGTCGCCGCCTGTGCGCCTGGGGTCTGCCAGCCACTGCTGCCTGCGCCCGGTCCGCCAACATCCACTTTTTCCTGCTGAGACTCCGCCCCTCTTACCGGTCTGGATGAATGGTTGTTGGACTTCCATACAGTTCAATTTTCTATCAGTTTTGGTTGTTTTCTTTTTTCTAAATCTTCATTGTCTTTAATTTTGGTTGTGCGAGGAGGCACAGTGTGCCTACCTGCGCCTCCATCTTGGCCTTAAGTGGTATTTCATTCTTTTTGAAGCAATTATGAGTAAGATTGTTTTCTTAGTTTCCCTTTCTAATAGTTCATTATTGCCCTAGAAAAATGCAACTGATTTCTGGATATTTGTTTTGTATCCTGCTACTGAATTTAGTAAATTTAGTAGTTTTTTGGTGGAATCTTTAGGGTTCTCTATATACAGTATTATGTCGCTTGCAAAGAGTGAAAGTTTTACTTCTTCCTTATCAATTTGGATGCCTTTTATTTCTCCTTTTTGTCTGTTGTGGCGAGGACTTTTAGTACTATATTAAATGAGAATAGTGAAAGAAGACATCCCTGTCTTGTTCCGATGTTAAGGGAAATATTCATAGTTTTGCCCATTGAGTATGATGTTGGCTGTGGGTTTGTTATGTTGAGGTATGTTCCCTCTATTCCCACTTTGCTGAGAGTTTTTATCATAAATGGGTGCTGGATTTTACCAAATGCTTTTTCCGCATCTATTGATATGGCTATGTGGTTTTTACCCTTCATTTTGTTTATGTGGTGTATTACAGTTACAATTTGCAAGTACTGTACCAACCTTGCATCCCCAAAATAAATCCCACTTGATCATGTTGTGTGATCTTTCTAATGTATTGCTGGATTTGGTTTGCTAATATTTGTTGAGGATTTTAGCATCTGTTCATTAGAATGGGTATTGGTCTATAATTGTCTTTCTTTGTAGTATCTTTATCTGGTTTTGGAATTAGGATAATTCCAAAAATGCTGGCCTTGTGCAATGAGCTTGAGAGTCATCTTTTCTCTTGAATTTTTTGGAATAGTTAGAGGAGAGGTGTTAGTTCTTCTCTGAATGTTTTGTAAAATTCACCTGTGAAGCCATCTAGTAATGGACCTTTGTTAAGTTTTCTTTTGTTTTGTTTTACTATGAGGATACATTTATTAAAGCTGGGGACAATGAAACAAGGAAGGACTTATCATAGAAGAAGCAACAGGAGAGCTTCGGCTGGACTCCCTTAACTCACTGGGAAGTCAGAGAAAAGGGGTTTTGGGGACAGGTTCTATAGATTAACCTGGGGCAAGCTACCAGCTCCCCATTGTCTTTCAGTTTAGGAGTTTTTTTATTTCTCCTTCAGTTTCATTAGTTGCAATGGAAAAGTCATCTTGACATTCATTGGGCAGTAGTGCAACCCCAAGAAAAGGATGGTTTTCTCTTCTTTATAGAACCATCCTTTTCTCTTCTTTATAGAACAGTTCAGTTATTAAATGCAGAAGTAATGATAGAATTAGACAATCACCATTTTCAGTCATTAATGAAATATGAACATAAGCAATGATCATCACTGGCAGCTAAAACCATGAGGTAAAAAGCTATTGGGAGACTGATCAGTCAGGCAAAACCTGAACCTTTGGACCAACCCTAACATCACAAAAAAAATACACCGTTTTTCTCTTTTGTAATGCTATATAAAGTATACAACACCACCTGTGAACTGTTCTTGACAGACCCAGACTTAAATCAGATCACATCTCCAGATTTGCACTATCTAATCTGTTAGCCACTAGTCACGTGACTATTGAGCACCTGAAATGTACTCAGACTGCATTGAGATAAACTGTAAATGTATAATACACAATAATACAGTGTGCATCTGATGTGTTGTAGAACTGTGCACCTGAAACCTATATAATTTTGTTAACCAGTGTCACTCCAGTAGATTGAATAAAAAGGAAAAAAAACATGGATGCATGACTTCAAATTCTGGTAATGACAAATAAAGGTATTCAATTTAATTTTAAAAATAAACCAAATACACAAAAGATTTTCAAAAACGAATGTAAAATATCTCATTAATAATCACTTACACTGAATATGTGTTAAAATAATATTTTTGATGTGGGTTGAATAAAATGTGTCATTAAAATTAATTTCATCTTTAAAAAAATCTTTTCTTAATGCATCTACTACTACTTTTAAATTACTTTTGTGGCTTGTGTTTGTGATTCGTGTTGTATTTCTACTGGACAGCATTAGAAGAACTGCTACCATTAGAACTAACTTCCATTTTACAGAAAATATAACAGATATAAGAACACTGAATGATTTCACAGGAATGTGATTTGCCAAGTCTACAATGTGAGAAAGTCTACCAAAATATGATCTGGTTTCTTCAACAAATAGATGACAAGACAAAAAAAACAGGATAGGGAGTTGTTATAGATTCAAAGAGATTTAAGAGACATATTAAAGTAATGCAATGAATGGATTGTTTTGAATACTGCTTTAAATATTGACTGGGTATTAGATGATACTGAATAACTATTGTTAATTTTTTAGATGTGATAATGGTATTATAGTTAAGTTTGAGGAAAAAATAAGGATGCGCATTGCACATGGGTATAATTATGTCCATAATAATCCCATGTATAATATACACAAAAACGTGGGTGTGCATTATACATGGCAACACATTATACACAGCAAAAATATGATACCACATGATTTCACTCATATGTGGAATCTGATGAACAGACTAAACTAATAAGCAAACTAGAGACAAACTCATAGATAGAAAGCTGGCTGACAGCTCTGGGGAGGGTTGGGATGGTGGTGGAGGGATCGAGCAAAAAAGAAAAAAAGATCTCATGGTCATGGACAGCAGTGTGGTTGGTAATTGTAGGTGGGTGAGGAGAGGGTGGAGGTAGAAGAGGGGTATGGGGGATAAATGGTGATGGAAAAAAACAAAAGAATAAAAATAATTAAAAAAGAAAAACCAGTTATTACACCAAAAAAAGATTTGTTCATCAATTTTTGGGTTACTTTTAAGTATTTTCTATCATAGTTATACTTTGTTATTAATTTTTAACATTTTTGAATAGTGGTAAGAAAGTGTGATCTGAATATGATGCAATTTTTGAAATCCGTTGACTCTCACTTTATGGCCTACCATCATGATCAGTTTTCAAAAACATTTCATGTGTGCTTGAACAAAATATGTATGCTGTGGTTGTTCGGTATATGTTCTAAATATCATAAAATAAAACTTGTTGATTATATAATTTAGGTTTTTAATATTCTTTCTTTTTTGTCTGATCTATCAATTACTGAAAGAGATGAGTTAGTTTTTTTCATTATGTTAGTGGATTTAATGATTTATTCATGAAATTCTATTAATATTTACTTTATATATTCTGAAGTTCTGCTATTAGGTACACACATTTTAGAACTGTTATGTCTCCCTGGTGAATTGTAGCTTTCATCATTATGTACTGATCCTCTTTACCTTAGTAATACTTTTTGAATAAAAACTTATCTAATTTGATGCTAATATCTCTAACCAGTTTCTTTTGGTTAGTATTGTCTGGTACAACTTTACTCAGCCTTTTATTTGCAATCTTTTTTCTTATATTTTAGATATTTTGGGGGGGAACACATATAGCTGGATTATAATTTTAAAAAAATTTAGACAGTCTTTTTAATTGTAGATGTTAGTGCACTTACACATTTTGTTATTACTGATATAGCAGGTTTATTTCTACCATCTTTTATGTTTTCGATTATCATACATTTCTGCTTGTCATTTTTCTTCTTGTGATTCTTCTCTTCCCTCCTTCATTTTCTTTGTCTTGTCCTTTGAAAGTTATATACACTATATTTCTTTTTTTAATTTATTTTTTTAAAAAAGATTTTATTTATTTATTTTTAGAGAGATGAGAAGAGAGGCAGACAGAGGGACAAATAACAATGTGTGAAACACTGACCAGTTTCCTCTTGCACACCCCAACCAGGGAACTGGTCCACAACCCAAGCATGTGTCCTGACTGGAATTGAACTAGCGAACTTTCAGTTTGCAGGCTGGCAGCACTGAATCCACTGAGCCACACCATCCAGGGATTAAAATTTGTTATGTATTATACTTTTTATTTCCATTTATCCACTGTGTACCTCCTCCCCTCTACATCCCTAGCAATCACCGCACTGTTGTCCCTGTCCATGAGTCCTTTTTCTTCGGTCCTTCTGCCCCTTAACCCTCCCCCCAGAGCTGTCAGCCTGCTCTCTATCTATGAGTTTATCTCTGTTTTGCATGTTAGTTTAGTTTGTTCATTAGATTCCACATATGAGTGAAGTCATATGGTACTTCTCTTTCTCTGACTACACTATATTTCTTTTATTTGTTATTCTAAAAATGTTAACATGCATATTTAATCTCAACCCTAAAATTAATAATATTTACTTAACTTCCTTATATGACAAGGACTTATGAACGTTTAAATTCTGATAGTCTTCTTTAAAGGGTGATTATTCATTATATGATATTTTAGTTACTTTTAAACTTAATTCTACAAATAAGAATTATTTGTTATCATTTTGTACAATCATTGTTATCATTTTGTACAATTAGTTGTTTATTTGGACTTATTCATGTTTACGTATTTGGGGGGTGGTTAGGATTCCAGCATCTCAAATAGACCATTCTTCCAGGTTTCTTCCTAGAGTACGTACTTTAGAAGTTCATTTAAAGATGGTCTCTTAGGAAGGTGGAGGCGTACGTGAACATACCGTGCCTCCTCGCACAATGAAAATTAAAGACAACAAAGATTTAGAAACAATAAAACAACCAGAACTGATAGACAGTTGAACTGTACGGAATCCAACAACCATTCATCCAGACCGGTAAGAGGGGCAGAGTCACGGCAGGAAAAAGTGGAGGTTAGTGGACCCAGGTGCACAGGCAGCAGTGGCTGGTAGACTCCAGGCATGCAGGCAGTGACTAGCAGACCCCAGGTGCACAGGCGGCGGCTAACGGACCCCAGGCATAGGGTGGCAACGGTGCAGACCCAGTGAGGCTGAACAAGGTGGCTGGCTGACTAGGTGGTCCCACATTCACACCCAGATAATCCAGGCGAAGGGGAAGTGGCAGAAGGAACTGGAATCTGAGAAAGAGCAGAGCAAGCACCATTGTTCCCTCTCAGACCCCGCCTCCACATACAGAGTCACTACCCAGTGACTCAGCTGCCCTGCCCTGGGGAACATCTAAGGCTCCGCCCCTCACTCTGTAACAGCCGTGACCAGACCAAAAAAAAAAAAAAAAAACCAAAATGGCTCAAACCGGAGAACAAATCAATGCCCCAGAGCCAATTTATCTAAGCAACCAAGAGATAGCCAGCCTATCAGATGTACGGTTCAAAGCCCTGGTGATCAGGATGCTCACAGAACTGGTTGATTTTGCTCACAAATCAGATGAAAAAATGAAGGCTACAATAAGTGAAATGAAGGAAAACGTATAGGGAACCAATAGAGATGGGAAGAAAACTGGGACTCAAATCAATGGAGTGGACCAGAAGGAAGAAAGAAACAACCAAACAAACAGAAAAGAAGGAAGAAGAATTCAAAAAAATGAGGAGAGGCTTAGGAACTTCCAGGACATCTTTAAACATCCCAACATCCGAATTCTAGGGGTACCAGAAGGAGAAGAGGAAGAGCAACAAGTGGAAAACTTACTTGAACAAATAATAAAGGAGAACTTCCCCAATCTGGCAAACGAAATAGACTACCAGGAAGTCCAGGAAGCTCAGAGAGTCCCAAAGAAGGTGGATCCAAGGAGGAACACACCAAGACACATCATAATTACATTACCCAAGATTAAAATGAAGGAGAGAATTCTAGAAGCAGCAAGGGATAAGGGCACAGTCACCTACAAAGGAGCTCCCATCAGACTGTTAGCTTATTTCTCAAAAGAGACCTTCCAGGCAAGAAGGGGCTGGAAGGAAGTATTCCAAGTTATCAAAGTCAAAGACCTACATCCAAGATTGCTCTATCCAGCAAAGCTTTCATTTAGAATGGAAGGGCAGATAAAGTGCTTCTCAGATAAGGTCAAGTGAAAGTTCATTATCACCAAGCCCTTATTATATGAAATGTTAAAGGGACTTATCTAAGAAAAAGAATGTAAAAAATAGGACAGTAAAAAGACAGCAAACTCACAGGTATTAACAACCACACCTCAAACAAAAGCAAACTAAGCAAACCACTAGAACAGGAACAGAAACACAGAAATGGAGATCACATGGAGGGCTAGCAACAGGGGAGTGGGAGGAGGAGAGAGGGGGAAAGGAACAGAGAATAAGTAGTATAGATGGTGGGTAGAAAATAGACAGGGGGAGAGCAAGAATGTATGGGAAATGTAGAAGCTAAAGAACTTATGACACATGGACATGAACTAAAGGGGGGGGAATGTGGGTGGGAGGGGGTGTGCAGGGTGGAGGGGAATGAAGGGGGAGAAATGGGACAACTGTAATAGCATAATCAATAAAATATATTTTTTAAAAAAGATGGCCTCTTAGTCATCAATATTAACAGTTTTTGTTTGTTTGAACATGTTATTATTTGCTTCCATACTTTAAAGATTGCTTTCCTGTGTATTTCAGCTGTAGGTTGATGGTTATTTTCTTTTAGCTCTTTTTTAGTTATTTTTTCTTTGTCTTCTGAGTTTCATTGTTGTTATTGAGAAATCAGTTGTCAGTCTGTTTATCAGATATCTGTCTTTTCTTTTTGTGGACTCTAAAATAGTTTCCTTGCCTTGGTGTTTTCCATTTTCACAACAACATATTGGGTGATTTCCTTTTTATTTCCTGTTCTTGAGATTTGTTGGCCTTCCTGAATCTCAGAATCTGTGGTTTTCTTCATGCTTGGAAAATTCTTAACCATTGTTTCTTTAAATATTGCCTCTTGATTATTCTCTCTGTTTTCTTGTTCTGGGACTCTGTTAGATGTATTAAACACTTTTATTCTTTCCTGTTTTTCCATTAACATCATGTGTTTGTCTTCATTTTGCATCTGAATAAATTCCTTAGATCTCTCTTCTAATTCAAACTATGAATTCTCATTTCAGGTTCATCTGCCCTGCTATTTAACCTGTCCACCAAATTTCTTATATTAATTTTTATATATCCAGTTTGTAGAAATTATATTAGGTGCTTTTTCAAATTTGCTTGCTCATTGAATAGAATCTTGTTTCTTAGTCATATTTTTATAGTCTTTCTTGTTTCTTTTAATGTTATTCTGTAGCAAGTAATTCCACTGTCTTTGTGGGTTTGAATCTCATGTTTAGTATTTCTGCTGACCCTTAGTCACAGTCACTTGCATCATATGTTTTGTGATTTTCATTGTGAACTTATACTTATTTATCTCAAGATTATTTTCATAGTTGAGCCAGCATTTTTAGATGACTTATATTAAAAGGGTTTTTTTTTCAGTGTATATTAGTATTCTATTTGCTTGAAATGGAAAAGAGGAAATAATTTTAGTTGATTAGAAAAAGTAGGAGAAATAATGATCTATAGCAACATAAGACTCTGCCTTTTGAAATACAAATTTTACAATTTATTCTTTGTACTTACTCATCAAAAGTCAATCTTGGTAATCAAATTGTCTTATGTCTTCAGAATCTTATTTTTTGTTTATTGTGCAATCAGAATAAAATTAATAGAAAAAAAGAATTTTTCTTTTGTGTTAGCTGTTATATTAAACTGTAGGCATCTATGTGACTATGAAATGTTCTGTTTTACCTATTTCTGTATGATGTTACTAATTATTGTTTAGCATATATAAATTGAATGAATTTGTGCCATTTCTCTGATGGTACAATTTCATTTTTGTAGTTCATATCATTAGCTGGACAAGAAAAAGATATATAAGGCCTTATTTATTAACATTGTTATCCTTTGTCATTAAAAGATAGGGAGTAACGATAAAGGCAGGGCAAATGTCTCAGAATTTTAGTTACTTTTTTTAGTTTCTAAACCGCAAGAATGAAGATTTCTAATAGAGTCTGTTCAGCATGTTTATGATGCTGAATTCTTACCAAAATACTTGATATTAGGAAATGTAGAGGCTAAAGAACTTATGACACATGGACATGAACTAAAGGGGGAATGTGGGTGGGAGGGGGTGTGCAGGGTGGAGGGAAATGAAGGGGGTAAATGGGAAAACTGTAATAGCATAATCAATAAAATATATTAAAATAAATGTAAAAAAATGCTTGATATTAATGTTACATTCTGTTGTAAGAAAATGGTAGGAGATTGTGAAGTTTCATATTTTTAGTCCAAATGTAATCTCATTTCAGGGGATTTATTTTTCTACCTTGTTCTATAGGATATATTTTGTTTTAACCATAAATAGCCCAAATTTACTCTGCAGGTTTCCTCAAGTCCTTATAGAACCCAGTAGAATGCAATCCATGAAAAATGAAAAATAATTTCTTCTTCCCTTCAGTTTCTATGGCTCAATGTTAAGGACCAAATGTTGCATTTTTTTAGGGCATCAGTCATTATTATTTGTGATGTAGCAGTGAAATGAGAGTAAGATTGATGTTTACTATTATCCTCAAGTTATTTCATGTGTCCATTTTTTTTTTTTTAGTATATACTTTTTTAAGATTTTATTTATTTATCTTTAGAGGGGAAGGAAGGAGAGAGGGAGAGAAACATCAGTGCGTGGTTTCCTCTCGTGTGTCCCCTGCTGGGAAGTGGCCCACAACCCAGGCATGTGCCCCAAATGGGAATTGAACCGCGATCCCTTGGTTTGCAGGCCCATGCTCAATCCACTGAGCCACACCAGCTAAGGCTCATGTGTCTGTTTTTTTCCCTCCAAAGAAAACACAAGCTCTTTTAGGGCAGAGACTTCTATTTTGTTTATGTATCTCTATTCCCTTTTTGTCAGACTTCAGGCTTATCTAAATCTAAATCTCAGTCTTATTCAAGATACTTTTGTCTTAGCTAGCTTGTGCAATGGAATTTTTAAGTCTCTTTCTCATGAAAACCTCATACCTTGGCATTTCTCTATCATAGCAAAATTGTGCATATGGGGGAGAAAAACCTAAGTTAACTTGACTTAGTGGGACTTCCATATTTGTGGAAAAATCCTAAGATGTCTTTCTGGTCCATTTGCTTTTTTATATATTCAGATTGTTCCTTATCTCAGAAAATAGATATAGGAGACTTCTGTAATTAGCTAATCCTGTAATTCTTGCCAGGATAGTAGGGGTTGTTCATTGTGAACACATTCTGCCACCAACATCTGAGTTGGAACATTGTGTTTATTGTGACAGGATTTGAGTATGAACAATTTGGTTTAAAGATTAAATGAGGAAATAAATTCTCTTGGCAAACATGATGAAATTTAATCTTTTAAAGAAAAATTACTGCATTATAGAGAGGAGTTCACTTTTAAAGTATAGACTATCATACTGAACATTGTAGAAATTGAAATTTCTGTGCATATTTAATTTAGAGGAGTTTTTTTTAGTGTTCCTGTTGTCTTTTTGAGCAGTGGACAGATGATCTGGAGGCAACCTAGCTTGGTGTGGTAAGCAACAGATTGGAACAGAGAGCAGAACTAGGTGTACCATGTCAGGAAGTCCAATTCAGTGTGTATTTAGAAAATAGAAGGAACTTTGATAGTCACTCTAGAGGAGAGAGGTTGGGGTAGATCTAAGGATAAATAATAAATAGTCTCTTAACTAATGGAAAATCCAATGGGAGAATAGACCAGTAAATAATAGAAAAAAGAAAGAAGCAGGTGTTTAAGACTTTGCACTAACATGCTATAGGGGGACATACAAAGAGCAATGACGATTGATTGGAAAATCAGAGAAGACGTCGTCGCTAAGAATGTGGCATTTAAGTTGATTCTAGAAAAGGAGTAGTGGAGAGATGGACAGTGTTGGGAATAAGAGGATGAGTTACTCATTTTTGAGGGATTGGTAAATATGGAGGCATGTATGGTTAATGCCACAATTTTGTGAAAGGAAAAAGAAGAATGAATACAAGGCCAATCTATGTAAGTGTTTGATTTTTACTCTGTAATAATATTAATAATAACTAATATTTCTCTGATTTTTTGTGTACATTTTGAGACTTATAAATATAGTTATGGGAGGTTTTATTACTGCCCCCAGGGTATACATAGTCTTGTGTGATTTAGTGGAAAGATCTGGATTTGAAAGTTGACTTTGTCACTTAAAGCTACATGATTTTGGACACATTACTTAATATTACTGAGTATTAGTTTTCTCGTCAAATGTGGGTAGTACCTTCTTGATTGTATCAGGACTGCTGTGAAGGCTGTGCACTGCATTATTCCAGGGGCAGTGTTCACACAGATAAGGGGCTGGCATTTTTTTTTCCCTGTAAAAGCCAAGATAGTAAATATTTTAAGCTTTGCAGGACATAAAGTATCTGTCACAGTTGCCTAACCTTACTGATATAGTGCGAAAAAACGTCATAGGCAACATGTAAACAAATGGGTATGGTTATATTCTAATAAAATTTCACTTACAAAAACAGGTATTGGGCCAGATTTGGCCTATATCCTGAAGTTTGCTTGTCTTCAGTTAGACCAGGATGTGAATAATGCACCCTTCAGCCATGCAGTTATGTGACATGCTTTTGTTAGGTTTGGATACATTTTTTTTTTTTTTTAAATTCATGCTATTTCCTAAGGAACCTGAAGGCCTGTATCCTTCTCTGGGCCAAATACCAAGTCAGTTTTTTGGTTTTGTTTTTTAAAAGATTTTATTTATTTATTTTTAGAGAGGGGAATGAAGGGAGAGAAACATCAATGTGTGGTTGCCTCTCATGCACCCCCTACTGGGGACCTGGCCCACAATCCAGGCATGTGCCCTAGACTGGGAATCAAACCGGTGACTCTTTGGTTCACAGGCTGGCACTCAGTCCTTGGAGCCACACCAGCTAGGGCCCAAGTCTGTTTTTATTCATGACCGAAAATATCTAATTGCTTTTTTAAAGATATTTTTAGATATATTTTTTTAGGTATATTAGATCTCTTCTCTAATATTTGTTGCCATCCCTTCTAGTCTGCAAAGTTTCATTTGAGAAATCAGCTGACAGTCTGATGGGAGCTCCCTTGGAGGTCACTACCTGCTTTTCTCTTGCTGCTTTTAAGATTCTCTCTTTGAATTTAACCTTTTGCATTTTAATTGAGATATGTCTTGGTTGTGGGCCTCTTTGGGTTCATCTTGTTTGGGCTCTCTATGCTTCTGGAATGTATGTCTATTTCCTTCACAAAGTTAGGGAAGGTTTCTGTCATTATTTTTTTAAATAGGTTTCCAATTTCTTGCACTCGCTTTTCTCCTTCTAGCACCCTCATGATGTGAATGGTGGAGCTCTTGAAATTATCCCAGAGCTCTTCAGAGTAGCCTCATTTTTTGGATTATTTTCTCTTCTTCCTGTTCTGATTGTGGTTTTTTGCATCCTTATATTTCAAATCACTGATTTGATTCTTGGTTTTATTTACTCTACTGTTGATTTCCTGTAAATTGTTTTTTATTTCAGTTAGTGTATCTTTCATTTCTGACTGAACCTTTTTATGCTGTTGAGGTCCTCACTAAGTTCCTCGAGCATCCTTACAACCAGGGTTTTGAACTCTGCATCTAGCAGCTTGCTTATCTCCATTTTGTTTAGTACTTTTCCTGGAATTTTGTTCTGTTCTTTCATCCTCACCAAGCCATTATTACATGAAATGTTAAAGGGACTTATTTAAGAAAAAGAAGACCAAAACTATGAACATAAAAAAGGCAACAAATTCACAACTATCAACAACTGAATCTAAAAAAAACCCAAAACCCCCAACAAACTAAGCAAACAACCAGAACACAAACAGAATCATAGGTATGAAGATCATTTGGAGGGTTATCAGCTGGGAGGGAGAAGGGCAGAATAGGGGAAAAGGTACAGGGAATAAGAAGCATAATTGGTAGGTATGAAATAGACAGGAGGATGTTAAGAATAGTATAGGAAATGGAGAAGCCAAATACCCTGTATGCATGACCCATGGACATGAACTAAGGGTGGGGGGAATTGCTGGAGGGAAGAGGGTACTGGGTAAAGCAGGGCAAAGGGAGAAAAATTGAGAAACTATAATAATGTGATAAAATATACTTTAAAAAATAGAATCCCTCTACTGAAGAGCAAATATGAAGGCCTTAGGAAACAAGTAGAAGAGATGAAAATAGAATAATGGTTGTTCTTCAATAATGAGGGCAAGTTATTTTTATGAGTCAGTAGATTGGTGAAAGGATTTTCCTGGGCTTACTGACTTCATTATTCTTTGTTAGAGGCAAGGAAGGGAATGGGCTGAATTGTGTAAAAAATGTCCTTTCCCAGGTTCTCTCGCATTCTGTTTGCAATGACACCAGCTATTCAAGAGTTATGCACCTTTTAGTATGAACTAGTTTAATCGACAAGCTTTTCTAATCACTAACAGACATGCATCAGGGTAATGAGATTTTGAAAGGAGATTAGGAATGTGTAAGAGATCATTTTAAAAAACATAGTTGTTGAAGAAGGCAAAGCTTTATGTGGGAATTTAGGTAGAAGTGTCAGGAAGGAAGCTGACTGGCACAAGACAACGACAGCCCAGATAGAGATGAGGCTCACCAAAAAGAGTGATGGAAACAAAGGTAAAATAGTGGAGGTGGGCTGGTAATAACAGCAAAAAAGTGGAAAATAGATCAAAGAAAGAAACATGGCACTGAATGAGGTGAATATGTAAATAGGAGTAGGCATTCTAAAACATGAGCTGCAGTGTGGGTTATTTACTTAAAAGTATGGTTGAGAAACATGATTTTTTTTGGGGGGGTGGGGATAGAATCCCAAATCTCTGTCTTCAGAGGAAAAGAGAATATGAGCCTCTTTCTGATTTGGTTATGAGTTTAGCTAATAATTATTGTTAGAACAATTTATAGGTGTTTGCTATACTGTTAGCTGGCTGGAAGAATATCAAAGATGGAGCCAGTTTATATCCCCCTTCTGTTGTGGCTTTATACTAGGCTTACATGTTTCCTAAAAATAGAGTGCGTTCACATTCCTAAAGATGTAGCCCATAGGCATGTATAAACTTGCTCTTTGAATTAAGATAGTTCATATTTAAAACACTGATTGACCATGAAATAGGAAATGTGAAATTTTACATCTAATTCGTGTTTCTTTTCTGGAATATGGTTTGCTTTTTTGTTGTGGGAGGGGGATGGGATTCTATTGTAATTATAACAAGCATAAGTTTAAGCCTCTGGTTGATAATGAAAGTTATAATGTCAGACAGATCTGCCATACTGCCAGGACTTTCTGTTGGAGAATGTAGATTGTAATTGATTGTGTTGTTCAGGGTCTGTTAACAACTGCAGGTTGCCAGAGTCAGTTGCCCTACTTTCTCCTTGTCACTTGTAAAATAGTGATGCCTCAGAGTGTCATGGAAAAGGTATGTCAGGAGAGCTGAGTTCTGATTATTCTTGCTCTTCTTGTTTGACCTACAGCAAGCCCTTCCAGCCTAATTTTTTCTGATTTTCAAAATGAGAATAATACTTTTCTTCTTCTGTCAAAGCTATATATGTCCATCAGATAATATAATTTTATTTGAGCACTTTTTAAACTGTAAAGACAAAAGTATAAGAATAAATTCTTACCCCTGTTTCTGTCACCCAAGAAAAATCGTATCTAGTTGAAGAGAAGCTGAAATGAGCATATTCCTGTCATGTGAGACTTCTGATAAATTGTTCAAGGAGTAGAATGGGAAGGAAAGAAACTATAAACTAATGGGAAAATAATCATGTGGGTACTTTTAATTCTGGACACAGGAATAGTTTCTTGTGATGATGCCACTCTCTGGAAGATTTAGGCGAAAGGGAAAAGACCTCATTTAGTAAATGGATATGCTTTATATAAAAATACAATAGTAATGAATATAGGAGAATGGTGCTTATGTATCTATAGACATCCTTTGAAATTTGGAAATAACATTGCTGCAGCTGTTTGGATTGGTTCTTAATTTTTTCCTAAGGAAATTGTCTTTTGAACATTACTTAATTGTTGCAAAACAATGATTATAAAATTAAGTATACATTAGATTAAGTATAAACAATGTGTGAAATTTAATTTTCATACAAGTTAACAGACTTTTCCTAAATATACTGATACACAAGATACTACAGGAGTGGGCAAAAATAGGTTTATAGTTGTTCATACAGAAAAATAATACACTAACTAATAAATAATAATACAAAAATGAGCTCTGTGTTTCACATATTCACAACTGTAAACCTACTTTTGCCCAACCCTGAATATAGGGTTGGGGGTTGAAAGGAGCTGAGCACATAGATGAAAATCTCAACCCAGGGTAAAAATGTATGTAATGATTACCAGTCAATAAATTTATTTATACATAATTTAAAACTTTTTTTTCCTGGGTAAAAACAGTAGGCTGTCCTAACTATAGTAGTCTTAATCTGGGTGATGTATTAAGCTAACATTTTCTTTAGCATGGGCACAGATACTTTCTAAGAAGCTGCTTATCAGTTGCTACATGCTGCAAAATAAACCTTTCAATTTTAAATCATGTATACTTAAAAACTCATATCAGTTAAGATAGACATTTCTCCAGTCTAGTTATTATTTGTCATTTTAACAGAACCATTCCAATAATTTTGAAAAGAAAAAGGATTCAGTTATTTTTTTTTCCTAAATTCATTTATGTTGCCTTAGCTGCTAACTGTTGTTTTATGTAAGTGCCAGTGTGTATTGTTTCACATTTTTTAACTACATAGAGAAGAAATTCATTTAACGTATCTAAGCATATTTCAATTCAGAAACACTTGACAATTTAGAAAACTTTACATTAACATGATATTTCTTCAGGAAATAATACAATGAAGATACAATAATTTTTTATTTTCTGATTTATTCTATGTAGCTTATAGTACATTTCTATATATAAAACATAAAAACGTTTTACTTTTAATGGTCTCTGACATTTTTTTTCAAGTTTATTCAGAGCAAATGAAAACTGCTTTAGTCTCTTATAAAAGAAAGTTAGCTGGACACATACAGCTGTTGCATTTATAAATAGCTACAGATGTCTGAAGCAATAAAGGGTTTACTCAGGTTGTTATGGCAACTAAAAATTTAACCAAACCTCAAAGATAAACTATATTGAAAGAGAGTACATTAAAGATACATTAATCCAATTATATGATAAATTATTGCTTGCTATCATTTTAAAGATTTTATTTATTAATTTTTAGAGAGAGGGGAAAGGAGGGAGAAAGAGAGGAGAGAAACATTAGTGTGAGAGAAGAAAATCAACTGGTTACCTCTCACGCACACCTCAACTAGGGACCGGGCCTGCAACCCAAGCATGTGCCCTGACCTGGAATCGAACCGGTGACCTTTTGCTTTGTAGGATGACACCCAACCACCTGAGCCACACTAGCCAGGGCTGCTTGCTATCATTTTAGATTGCAAGAGAGAAATTTGTTCGAACTTGTGAACATAACTATCTTTATTTTTTAATTAAAAAATAAATATTTTAAAATATTTAATTCATTTATTTATTTTAGAGAGGGGGAGGGAGGGAGAAAGAGAGGGAGAGAAACATCAATGTGTGGTTGCCTCCCATGTGTACCCTAATGGAGACCTGGCCTGCAACCCAGGCATGTGCCCTGACTGGGAATAGAACCTGCAACCCTTTGATTTGCAGGTGGACACTCAATCCACTGAGCCATACCAGCCAGGGACCAATGTAACTATCCTTAATGTACAAAGATTTTGTTACTTACTGTCTGTATGGTTTTTATATACTTTTAAGGAGGTTTTCTTCTAGTGGTAATGGATTGTGCTGACCCATTTAAAATCTTTCTCAGTCTTCTTTGTAATGAGTTCTGTGTTTATCTAAATTTATAGGCTAGGATTGAGGGTGCATTTTTGAGTCCATGAAATATGGCAAAACCTGCATTGGGATTTAAGTCCATGATCTTACACTAATGCTTTATCCAACTGAACTAACCAGTTAAAACCTTTTAGGCCATTAAAATAGGTAGAGATTGCTTGCACAGTCAGTCTGGGAGTAGAACATTAGAATCTGTAGATTTTTAAAATAATTTTTATTAATACTCAATGCAGTGCATGTGTATTTTTTTAAATTAAAGTAAAATAGTATGCTGTAAAGCTGTAATAAAATAGTGCAGTCTCTTACTCTCTTCTTTTCTATCCCCAAATTCTCCTCAAAGGCAAATATTTTTAATTCTTTGAGTTCTTTCTTCTCGGATTTACCTATATGTTTCTGAAGAATGTTCCTACTGCTTTGTCTTGCTTTTTCAATTGTATATTCTGACTCTTTGCTTTCCTACTTGAGAAAGTAAAGATTTAATAATCTTATACAACTCCTGTTACCACCTACCCCACCCCCCAACTTTGGTTTCTAGGTCAAGTTAAATTTACTCTGCATAATAAAATAAAAATAATTTTTAAACTTTTATTTTGAGCCCTGGCTAGTGTGGCTCAGTGGATTGAGTGCTGGCCTGTGAACTAAAGGGTCAGCAGTTCGATTCCCAGTCAGGGCACATGCCTGGGTTGCAGGCCAGGTGTGGGAGAGCCAACCACACATTGATGTTTCTCTTCCTCTTTTTCTCTAAAAATAAATAAAAATTTTTAAAAACTTCTTTTGAAATAATTTTAGACTTAATATAGAAGTTGCAAAAATAGTACAGAGTTCACATGTCTTCTTCACTCACACTCCCTCAATGAAAGTATTTTATTTTTATTTCTTAAGTTATTTTATTGATTATGCTATAACAGCTATCCCAATTTTTTCTCTTTTATCCCCCTCTGTCCTGCACCTCCCACCCTCCAGCATTCCCTACCTCTTAGTTCATGTCTATGGGTTGTACATATAAGCTCTTTGGTTTCTCCATTTCTCATACTATTCTTAACCTCCCTGCCTATTTTGTGCCTACCAGTTCCGCTTCTTGTTCCCTGTACCTTTTCCCTCCACCATTCTTCCTTTCCTCCCCACTGATAACCATCCTTGTGATCTCCATTTCTGTGATTCTGTTCCTGTTTTAGATGTTTGCTTAGTTTGTTTTTGTTTTTGTTTTTGTTTTTTTTAGGTTCAGTTGTTAATAACTGTGAATTTGTTATTTTACTGTTCATATTTTTTATCTTTTTCATAGATAAGTCCCTTTAACGTGTCATATAATAAGGGCTTGCTGATGATAAACTCCTTTAACTTGACTTTATCTGGGAAGCACTTTATCTTCCCTTCCATTCTAAATGATAGTTTTGCTGTATAGAGTAATCTTGGAGGTAGGTCCTTGCCTTTCATGACTTTGAATACTTCTTTCCAGCACCTTCTTGCCTGCAAGGGTTCTTTGGAGAAATCAACTGGTAGTTTGATGGGCACTCCCTTTGTAGCTAACTCTCCTTTCCTCTTGCCGCTTTTAAGATTCTCTCCGTATCTTTAATCTTGGGTAACTTAATTATGATGTGTCTTGGAGTGTTTCTTCTTGGATCCAACTTCTTTGGGACTCTCTGAGCTTCCTGGAATTCCTGGAAGTCTATTTCCTTTACCAGATTGGGGAAGTTCTCTGTCATTATTTTTTCAAATAAGTTTTCAATTTCTTGCTCTTCTTCTTCTCCTTCTGGCACCTCTATGATTCGGATGTTGGGACATTTAAAGTTGTCCAGGAGGTTCCTAATTCTCTTCTTTTTTGAATTCTTGTTTCTTCATTCTGTTCCGGTTGTATATTTATTTTTTTCCTTTTTTTCCAAATCATTGATTTGAGTCCCAGTTTCCTTCCCTTCACTCTTGGTTCCCTGTATATGTTCCTTTATTTCACTTTTTATAACCTCCATTTCTTCCTTCATTTTTGCGACTGAACTCAGTCATTTCTGTGAACATCCTAATTACCAGTGTTTTGAACTGTGCATCTGATTGGTTGGCTATCTCTTCATTGCTTAGTTGCATTTTTTCTGGAGCTTTAATCTGTTCTTTCATTTGAGCCATATTTCTTTGTCTTTGTGCACCTGTTACAGAGTAAGGGGTGGAGCTTTATTTATTCATGCGAGTGGGGCAACCCACCTCACTGTGTTGTGGTACTGTCTGTGGGGGAGGAATCAGAGGGATAACAATGCTGCTTGCTGAGCTTGGGCCCCACTTTTCATCACATCCCTCACTTCCCACAAGTGGATTGTTCCTTTTCAGGTTCTACTGATTCCCAGGTTGGAGGGTTTATGTATGTTCTACGACCTTGTGGACCTCTGCAACAAACTCTTCTGTGAGACTGGGAGTTTTTCCTGCTGCTGCAACCCCCACAGAATTTTATAGCCAGAGGTTTTGGGTCTGTAGTTTCCCTGTACTGAAACTCTTGGTTTCACCATCTGTCTTGCTCCCCAGTTTTTCCTCCTGGCTTATCCGTGTGCAGATGTGTAACCTTGGGGTCAACCAGCCCCTACTTTGCCCATCCAGTCCTCCCACCACCACCTTGCCATGAGTCCTCTCCACCCCAGCTGCCTGTCTCCGCCCCTCCTACCAGTCTGGATGAATGTTTAACTCCTGGGTTGTCAGACTTCCATGCAGTTTGATTTTCTGGCAGTTCTGGTTCTTTGTTTTAAAATTGGTTATTACCCTTCTTTTGGTTGTACAAGGAAGTGAAGCATTTCTACCTACACCTCCATGTTGGCCGGAACTTGACAACAAATATTTCTGTATCCCAGATTGGATATCAGTAAAAGTGTGGAAAAAAGACAAGGCAAGTCTGCTTTCTTGGCTGAGCCTCTAAAGCATATATTTCTACCAACAAATGCAAATAATAGAAGTAGAAAGCCCACTATTCATATATGAGTGCAAATGGATGCAAATTTATTACAACCTGCATCTGTGTGTATACATTTAGTTAAGATACCAAAAGAGAGCACTATAGGCTGAATAAACTATATAACCATACATAGTAAAATCATCAAAACCAGAAACTGACAGTGGTACAATACTAAACTACTGACCTTATTTGGATTTCAACATATTGTATGTGTCCTTATCTTTAAATTTTTTTCTGCTGAGTAGTTCTATGAAATTTCATTATATATATAAATTCATATAACCATCACCACAATTTAGATACAGAACTCGCAAAGGAACTCCCACATGCTATCCTTTATAGACACAACCCAACCCTAACACCCAGAAATCACGGACCTGTTCTCCATCACTATAATTTTGTCATTTTAAGAATGTTATATAAATGGAGTTGTAATATGTGACCTTTTGAGACTTTTTTAAACTCAGCATAATGCCCTTAGATATACCTACACTGTTATATGTATCAGTAGTTCATATCTTTCTATTGCTCATAGTTTTTTGTATGGGGATATATGACAGCTTATTATCCATTGCAGGATATGTGGGGTTGTTTCCAGCTTCATGTACTGGCTTTTGGTGAATATAAGTTCTCAGTTCTCTGGGATAAATACCCAGGAATGTGATGGTTAAATTGTGTGGTATTTGTTTAACTTTATGAGAGACTGCCAAACAGTTTTCCAGAGTGTGTCACTTTACATTCTGAGTGTGTACTGTGTCACAGTACCATTTGACACTCCCAGCAGCAGTGTATGAGAGAACTTATTTGTTCCATGTTCTTATTAGCATTTGGTATCTGTATTTGTTTCCTAGGGCTGCCGTAACACACTACTACAAACTAGGTGGTAGTTTAGTCTACCACAGTTATGTAAATTAGAAGTCAGAAATCAAGGTGTTGGCAGGGCCACAACTCTGAGGAAGAAACTGTCCCATGTGTCTGTCCTAGCTCCTCGTAGTTGCTGGTAATCCTTGGTGTTCCTTGTGTTCCGGCAGCATAACTCCAGTCTCTGCCTCTGTCTTTCATATGGCCATCTGTTGTCGTCTTTGTATGTGTCTGGTCTGTGTTTGTGTCTGTTCATGTGGTCTTCTTATAAGGATACCACCCATTAGATTTGGGGTATATCAACCATAATCCAGCATAACCTAATCTTAATTAATTACATTCATGAAGACCCTCTTTCTAAATAAGACCACAGTCTGAGATTCCAGATGGCCCTGAATTTTCAAGGGATACTATTAACGCAGTACAATATTGTCAGTATTTTTTATTTTAGTCATTTTAATAGGTATCTCGGGGTAGCTTTAATTTTCATTTCCCAGAGTTTCTCCTGTGTTTTCTTCTAAAAGTTTTATAGTATTACACTTAGCTCTATGATCCATTTGGAGTTAATTTTTATGTAAATTGTGAGGTTTCGGTCAAGATTCATTTTTTCACTTACAGATGACCAGTTGTCCCAGCACCATTTATTAAAAGATTATGCTTTTTTCATTGAATTGCTTTTATGTCTTTGTCGGAAATTAGGTGTTTGTAAATGTGTGAGCTGATGTGTAGGCACTTTATTCTATTTTATTGCTCTCTGTATCAAACTCTACCAATACTACTGTCTTCATTACTTTTATTATGTAGCAAGTTTTAAAAAGGATAGTGTGATTTCTCCCATTTTTTCTTCTCAAAATTTTTGTTAACTATATCACAAATAGAAATTTGTATTTGTCACCATGTAAAGTCTGAATTTTAAACAGATTCTTGGACTTGGGGCTCACATCCATCAGCTCATTCAACTTCAGTACCTGTCTCATCCCCAAAAGCTTTTCCAGAAGTGCTAATCTCACCATGAAGCTCTGTGAGATTCCCCAATTCACACTTGGGCTTCTTTTCTGTATTTTGATCTTTTTAACAAAGACATCATGGAGTGGATAAATAGATTGGCAAGCTTTTTCTGTGTCTTTTCCAATGCTACCTGGAATCAATTTATTGACCACTTTTTTCTTTTTTTAAAGATTCTTATTTATTTTTAGAGAGAGAGGGTAAAGGAGGGAGAAAGAGAAGGAGAGAAACATTGATGGTTGCCTCTTGCACTCATCCCAGTTGAGGACCACAACCTATGCATGTGCCCTAACCAGGAATTGAACCGGCAGTCTTTGATGCTCAACCATCTGAGCCATGCTGGTCAGGGCGGCCACTTCTTTCAAGTCATTTGAACTTCTCAGGTCATGTTTTCTAGCATCTTTTCTGGATTTGGCAGACCTACTGATGCTGGGCATAAGAGGTCTTCCAAATCTGATTGTTATGTTTTTTTGTTTGTTTGTTTTGTTTTTTAGTAAAACCAACACAATAGATGAAGCAAATAACCATTGGTAGTCTTGACATCAGCATGACCTTCAACTATGGTTTGCCATATTTTTGACCATGGAGTACATTTTGTCATGGGTAAGGTTGTGCCATTTAGTGTTAAATAGTTTCCCCATTTGATTGGGATGTGTTCTAAGACACCCAGTGGATGCCTGGAATTGCAGATAGTACTGAACCCTGTGTACAGGATGGGGCAAAAGTAAATTTACAGTTGTTTATGGAAAATAATACAATAAATAAATAATAATACAAGAATAAACTCTGTTTCAGGTACTCACAACTATAAACCTACTTTTTTCCCCACCCCCTATATACATACCTATGATAAGGTTTAATTTATAAAGTAGGCACAGAAAGAGATTAGCAACAATAATTAATAATGAAGTAGAACATTTTAACAATATACTATAATAAGAGTTATGTGAATGTGGGCCGGCTCGCTCGCTTGCTCGCTCTCTCTCTGTCACATACATAACCCATCTGATAACGGAGAGGGCTGCTAAGTGACTAACAGGCTGGTAGCTATACAGCATGGTTACACTGGACAAAGAGATGATTAATTTCTTGGATGGGGTAGGGAGAAGCAAGATTTCATCAGGCTACTCAGAATGGCTCATAATTTAAAACTTATGGATTGTTTATTTCTGGAATTTCTGCTTAATATTTTTGGACTGTGGTTGACCATGGGTAACTGAAACCGTGGAAAGTGAATACAGGTAAGGGGGACTGCTGCATGGTTTAAAACAAAAAAGCCTGGAGCATCTTTGTGTTAGGAAGTTAGGTATATGTAAATAAATGGTGATTTGGGCATGTACTTAAGATTCAGTTTCTTGTTAGATATGTGGCAAACTGCAGCCTTGAGCATTATTTAACAGCATGTCTAAGATTTTGGCAAGAAAATACTCATTTATGATATTTTTCGATGACCGTGCCTCTCATGGCCTTTATGTAATGAATAAAGGCAATAATAACATAACAGAGTTAGCAAACACCATTTTATGGAAATTTTCTACTGTGCTATACATCCATATTAGTTTTAAAATAAAATATGGTATAAATTTTTTATGAGTACTTTTGGCATTTAAAATTAAACACTAAAATGAAACTCTTAGCATGGAATCGTGGAGTTTCTTCCTCTGCTGTGATTTTACTGAATTTGTATTTTGTTTTTAAAAATCTAATTTGTTCCCATTTGTGACTTAAGTGACCAAATATATTGCTCTAATTTTGGACAAGTATTTCATTCTGAATAAAAAACATGCATTCACAAATTATTCAGTATATAATAATTTTAGATTTTTAATAATTAATAATCTAGTATGTACTTTAGCAAATACTTAACACTGTCTACATGTCATATGTATATCTCTAGTGTGGTTTCTGTTTAAGTCAGAAGTGTCAAACGTAGCTTTCAAAGCATTGCAAAGTTGTGAGAAAGTCCTGATCTTATCACCTGAACTCATATTTGAACTAAAATCTAAATAGTCATTCCTTGTTATAAAGACAATAAGTAGACCCTGTCTCAGGGGACATAAGATTCTCTCTTAGTCAGTTGCTTTTCAATCTAGCTTTCAGTTCATACTACCCACCCAAGATGGTCATATATTCTGACCTTACTTATATTCTGGTCTCAAAAGAAATATAAAAAAATCTCAGTGATTTTAATCTAGCTCTTCATGAGTATTGCATGACTTCAAATTTAAGCAACCTATAGCTCTATCTTTTCAACCACCTTTCTGGGAAATGAACTGTTTTCCCCTGCTTTAAGACAGAGAATCCAGAAACAGGTACCAAATTCACAAAGGCAACATAAAGAAATGGCATACTATTTTCTAAATCATTTGATGCTTATTTAAACACAGCCACACCAGCCAGGTGTAGTCTGCAATTCTGAATTAAGAAAGCCTCGTTAAGCCCTTGTTGCTGTAACTCAGTAGATTGAGCACTGGCCTCTGAATCAAAGGGTTGCTAGTTCTATCCCCAGTCAGGGCTCAAGCCTGGGTTGCGGGCCAGGTCCCCAGTAGGGGGTGCACGAGAACCAACCACACATTGATGTTTCTCTTCCTCTTTTTCTCCCTCCCTTCACTTGTCTATAAATAAATAAAATCTTTAAAAAAAACTAAAATTGCAGACTATATAAAATGGAAACAGTTATACATTTTATACTAGTGAACATCTCGTGTTATCTCCATTTTTGTTGGTTCTTTTTCATTTGGATGAAGATGCTTTATTTGGAAAGGAATGAATAATGAACCAGATAATCAGTTTTTCCATTACTTTTTAAGTTCTATACAAACAGTTACTGAACACAGGAATGCACTAGGCTCTGCATCAAATGATCTGGATTCTAAACTGCAGAAGAGAAAGATTACACTCAGGTAAAAATTAAAATACATATTTATGCTAGCTTTTAATTGAAATATTCAAAAAATAATAGATTGACATTAAAAAATAACAAACACCCACCCTGTTTGTCATATTTAATTTTTGGCCATATTTGTTTAGAAATTTGTTTAAAACTAAGCACTACAGATCCAAGTTGAAGGACCTCTATATAACCTTCCTTAAATACTGTACTCTCTCCTTCCCTCTCATAGCCACTTTCCTGTATGATATTTGTCTTTTCCAGCTAAGCTTTAGATGGGTGGGTTTAAAAATGCTAGGGATCCTTCAGTGTTTTTTTTTTTTTTTTAAATAAAATATATTCATTTAGTCTAGCATGTGGGATGTGAAGAATTTCTGAAAGGAGTCATCAGTCTCTGTCTATGTACAGGCCTTCCTAGGGAACTCTTAATGAGATTGCTTTTTCTCTCCCACTTCTTCAGATGGTTTGTTTGCAGTCCCTGAATCCAATTACAAATTTATCTTGCAGTGTTATACTTCTTATGATGATAAACTTATTGACAGCCATAATCAATTCTCCCATAAAACCATCATTGTTTTGCTTCTAAAGAAAAA
Organism: Anoura caudifer; assembly: GCA_004027475.1. Lineage (NCBI taxonomy): Eukaryota > Metazoa > Chordata > Mammalia > Chiroptera > Phyllostomidae > Anoura > Anoura caudifer. Next base: position 227,909 of record PVKU01002019.1, on the reverse strand, counting down.
CTTTTTAGACTTTCAAAATGCAACCATTTCAGTTATTCTGCTGTAGGTGTTGCACAAATAACAGAAATAATGAACAATGAGAAATGTATATTAAAGTATATTAGAAACATACAGATCCATATTATTGTATTTAATTGGATTACTTATACCATAAATTCATATATGCAAGAAATAGAAAATTATTTTACTTGCCATAAATTAAATCTGACTTAATGAATGTCAAAGAATGTTTCCTGAAGAAGGTAATGCTTTCAATGAGTTTTTTAGAGCTCAGTAAGGCTTGTTGACTAATGAAGGAAAAAAGAAGGGTGATCCAAGTTCAATGGCTGGAGCAAAAGGTGACTGGAAGGACAGGTTGAAGGTGGAGAGACAGGATGGGCCAAATATGCTAGGTGATGGTGTTTGGGGGCCTTTTGTCTTCTGTTCCAATAATCTTACTACCGAAGACCTTCTTAGAGAAATAACCCTGGGAGAAATTTGTTATATATAAATATAATTTTGTCAAATTTACTTTAGTTCTTATGTAGCTAATTTTAAGTTTATTTATGGCTATCCCATGGAGGAACTATCTCTTAGCACCATAATGAAGTCTAAATAAAAAACTATATTGATATTTTATTATCTTACTGCTAATTATTTATTACTTAATTTTAAGTAATTTAGTTCCGTTGATGCACTACTAACAAATGTGTTATTAAGAAATTGAGGTAATGGTGTTGTTACTCAATAGAATGGAGTACGTTGAGAGAGAAAAGGGAAGAAAAGCAGTTAAAAGAATGATTTTTATTAAACAAGATCAATTCTAAACCTACACTATGAAAGTGACATTTATGTGAATACATGCTATTTTGAAGTCATTTTTACCCTAATCATTTGTTAAAACTTTCCTCTAGTTAGCTATCAAGTACAGTTTCTTTGCAGTTTACTCTTTTTAAAAAAATTTTATTTTAATTGTTGTTCTTGTACAGTTTTCTGTCTTTTACTCCCACCCCAGCCTACCGCCCCAGCCTTCCCCCATCTCCCTCCCATTTCCACACCCCCTAGTTTTTGTCCATGTGTCTTTTATACTTGTTGTTCATGCAGTTTACTCTTTACACATTATAATGTAGCATTCTACAGCTAAAAAAATACCAGCATATCTTGGGTGCTATAGAATGTTTTGAAACAACATGTAAATATATATAGAGATATGATTTTTAAATTTTATGTATATTTTAAAAATTTATTTTTTAAAACTTATTTTTGTTTTTCAATTGTTTTGTTTTTATTTATTTTTAATTGTTTTTCATTTTCCTCCCACAATTCCCCCCCCGCCCCACGCATCCCTGCCTCCCACCCTTGATCCTACCTGCTTTGGCTTTGTCCGTGTGTCCTTTATCTGTGGTCCTGGATAACCCTTCCTCTATTTTCCCCCACTGTCCCTCTCCCCCTTCCCCTCTGGTTACTGTCAGTTTGTTCCTTATTTCAATGTCTCTGGTTCTATTTTGCTTACTAGTTTGTTTTGTTGATTAGGTTCTGCTTATAGGTGAGATCATATGGTTGGTATTTGTCTTTCACTGCCTGACTTATTTCACTCAGCATAATACTCTCCAGTTCCATCCATGCTGTTGCGAAGGGTAGGAGCTCCTTTTTTTCTTTCTGCTGTGTAGTATTCCACTGTGTTAATGTACCAGTTTTTGATCCCTTCATTTACCGATGTGCACTTAGGTTGCTTCCAGCACTTGGCTATTGTAAATTGTGCAGCTATGAACCTTGGGGTGCATAGGTTCTTTTGAATCAGTGTTTCAGGATTCTTAGGGTATAATCCCAGCAGTGGAATTTCTGGGTTAAAAGGCAGTTACATTTTTAGTTCTCTGAGGAAATTCTAAACTGTTTTCCACAGTGGCTGCACCAGTCTGCCTTCTCACCTGCAGTGCACTAGGGTTCCCTTTTCCCCACAACCTTGCCAGCAGTTGCTGTTTGTTGATTTGATTATCATGGCCATTCTGACTGGTATGATGTGGTACCTCATTGTGGTTTTAATTTGCATCTCTCTGATGGGTATAGTATGTTCTCCTTGAAGAAGTATCTGTTCATATCCTTTGCCCATTTTTTAATTGTGTTGTTCGTCTTTCTGGAGTGGAGTCATGTGTGTTCTCTGTATATTTTGGAGATCAAACCCTTGTTCGAGGTATCATTTGCCAATATATTTTCCCATATGGTTAGTTCCCTTTTCATCTTGCTGATGTTTTCTTTAGCTGTGCAGAAACTTTTTATTTTGATGAAGTCACATTTGTTTATTCTTTCCTTTATGTTCCTTGCTCTAGGAGATGTATTGGTAAAAATATTGCTGTGTGGAATATCTGAGATTTTCCTGCCTATATTCTCCTCTAGGACTTTTATGTTATAGCGACTTATGTTTAAGTCTTTTATCCACCTTGATTTTATTTTCGTGTATGGTGTAAGTTGATGGTCGAGTTTCATTTTTTTGCATGTAGCTGTGCGGATCTCCCAACACCATTTGTTGAAGAGACTATTTTTACTCCATTTTATGCTTCTGCCCCCTTTGTCAAATGTTAATTGACCATAGAGACTTGGGTTTACTTCTGGGCTCTCTATTAAAAGCCAGTCAAATTGAGTAGTGAGGGGTTGTATACCAACTTTAGTGACACTAACTTTAGAGAGATGAATTTTTGATACTCAGCAACTTTTTAAAAACAAAACTCAGGATAGTAGAAATGATTTTTTTAAACAAGTATTTTTTTTTAGAGAGAGGAGAAGGGAGGGAGAAAGAGAGGGAGAGAAACATTGATTGGTTGCCTCTCGCGTGCACTCCAGCTGGGGACTGGGTCCACAACCTAGGCATGTGCCCTGACCAGGAATCGAACCAACAACCTTTCGCTTTGTGGGATGATGCCCAACCAGCTGAGCCATACCAGTCAGGGAAGAAATGATTTTATATTAGATTTGTAAATAAGTTTCAGTAAAAACTGAAAAAGAGACTTATTTCATAGTAGTGGTGTTATTACGAAGAACTCATTATTTTAGCTTTCTGAGTACCAAGCAGAGAGGAATCACCAGTGTTCTCTTTACCTTCTTGAAGTGCCTTTAGATAGTTGTTAATCAACAGTGAAACTTATAAGAATAAGGCAGTGAAAGACAAAGTCTGGAGCCAGACCATACCTCTTGCTTTCCACACCAGTGGGAGGTGGTAACAGTAGCACAGAAAACCTCAGAGGAAAATGAGCACAAGGAGATTCCCGCACGATCTATTTTAGTGGGTTAGGCAAAATTGTGTTTTGAAACTGCATCTGCTTTTATGCTATCTCCCGCTGATCTCCAGATGACACTACTTTTATATTCTCTGCTTGACTCTCCTATTCTCTGTTGTATTCTTTTAAACATTATATATTTCTCCCTAAACCTGACTGCTTGTTCTGAAGATAGCTCTAGAAACCAGGTACAGTCAAACATCATTTAATAAAAATCCGTTACAGCTAGAAAGTGTTTTAAAACTTCAGCCCCTGGAAAAGCTAGTATTTTTGTTACCATCTGTCCTTGTCTGGAACAAACAGGGTTAATGTTTTTGGCTTCATTAATTTAATCAATGCTTACAGATGTTGTGCCCACCTTTCTGATTGTAGCTAGTGGGAAGGTAAGGGAGATTATAGCTATGATGCTGCTTAAGTTAGATAAAGTGATAAACAATTTAGATGTAGTGAGAAAATATTGAAATTCCTAGAGAACAGAATAATGGTGATAGCTCAATTAAATTTTATTTATTATTTTTTCCTTTTTATTGAACTTATTGGGGTGACACTGCTTAACAAAATTATACAGGTTTCAGCTGCACAAATTCCACAAGACATCATCTGTACAGTTTTGTGTGTTTACCACCCAGGTCAAGTCTCTCAAGTAAGGTCTGTCAGCTCAAGTAAGTTAGAAAAGACATTTATGTCCTTTGTTTTACATTTTGTATGTCTTATCTATGTGTATTTTATTATTTTATGTAGAACACCAGTAGCTAAAGTTTTTATGTCTATTAGATTTTTATAATGAGTATATTAATACTTTTCTAACCCAAAACAATGAAGATATTTCCATTTTGAAAAAGACATTAGTTTGCTAGGAAAGGATTACATTTTTAAGGGCTAAAATATGTATCTTAAGAGCCAAGAGTTATCTGATACAAAATTAGAAAAGAATCTTTGTGGTTTTCTTTTCAAATACAAAAACCTCCTTCTGCTTTGTGTGCACGTGCATGTGTATGTATATATACATGTGTATAAAATATCTCCCACAAGCAATAATAATAATAACAACAATAGTGAACATTTATTAGGAACTTGTATGACAGACCCAGTCCTAGGTGCTGTACATGTATTTACTCATAATACTCAAAACAACCGTAGGAAAAGTAGGCATTATTATCTCTGGTTTACAGATGAAGTTACTGAGTCAGAGACAAAGAGGTTAAGAAATTTAGCCTTGGTCACATAACTGGTAAGTGGCAGAGCAGGGATCTGAAGATTGAATCAGGCAGACTGGCTCCAGAGGCAGTACTCTTAGTTAAATAACATGTAGTTGTACTTAGGCTAGTACTGATTAAGAAAATACATAATGACTCTTCCAGCCAGGATGGAGGTGTAGGTAGATATCTTTTGTCTCTTCCCACAACCGAAAGAAGGACAACAACAAATTTAAAAACAAAAAATAACCAGAATTGCCAAAGAATCGAACTCTGTGGAAATCTGACAACCAAGGAGTTAAAGAAGAAACATTCATCCAGACCAGAGGGGTGGAGATGGGCAGCTGGGCTGGAGAGGATTTGAGGCAAAGTGGCGGCTGGAGGACTGGGCGGTCTCAGATTTATGTGCGGATTAAACCAGGAGGAAAAACTTGGGAGTGAGACATACTAAGCAACCCAGACTTCCAGTGTGGGGAAATAAAGCCTCAAAATCTCTGACTGGAAAAACCTGTGGGGGTTGTGACAGCAGGAGAAACTCCCAGCCTCACAGGACAGTTCATTGGAGAGACCCACAGGGTCCTAGAATGTACACAAACCCACCCAGCCAGGAATTAGCACCGGAAGGGCCCAATTTGCTTGTGGGTGGTGGAGGAAGTGGCTGAAAGCCAGCTAAGAGCTGAGCAGGCAGCATTGTTCCCTCTCAGATCCCTCCCCCACATACAATGCCACAACTCAATGATGTGGGCAAATACCTAAGGCCCCGCCCCTTACTACAAAACAGGTGTGCCGAGACAAAAAAATTTGGCCCAGATGAAAGAATAGATCAAAGCTCCAGAAAAAATACAACTAAGCAATGAAGAGATAACTAACCAATCAGATGCACAGTTCAAAACACTGGTAATCAGGATGCTCACAGAAATGGCTGAGTATGGTCTCAAAACAGAGGAAAAAGTGAAGACTATCCAAAGTGAAATAAAGGAAAATTTACAGTGAACCAACAATGATGGCAAGGAAACCTGGACTCAAATCAACAATTTGGACCAGAAGGAAGAAATAAACATTCAACTAGAACAGGATGAAGAATCAAGAATTCAAAAAAATGAGGAGAGGCTTAGGAACCTCCAGGACAACTTTAAACGTTCCAGCATTTGACTCATAGGGGTGCCAGGAGGAGAAGATGAAGACCAAGAAATTGAAAAGTTATTTGAAAAAATAATGAAGGAGAACTTCCCTAATCTGGCAAAGGAAATAGACTTCCAGGAAGACCAGGAAGCTCAGACAGTCCCAAAGAAGTTGGACTCGAGGAAGCACACAGCAAGGCACATCATCATTAAATTACCTAAGATTAAAGATAAGGAGAGAATCCTAAAAGCAGCAAGAGAAAAAGAGAGAGTTAGCTACCAAGGAGTTCCCATAAGACAGTCAGCTGATTTCTCCAAAGAAACCTTGCAGGCAAGAAGTGGCTGAAAAGAAGTATTCAAAGTCATGAAAGGCAAGGACCTACACCCAAGATTGTTCTATCCAGCAAAGCTATCATTTGGAATGGAAGGGCAGATAAAGTGCTTCCCAGATAAGGTCAAGTTAAAGGAGTTCATCATCACCAAGCCCTTATTATATGAAATGTTAAGGGACTTATCTAAGAAAAAGAAGATGATCAAATACATGAACATTAAAATGACAACAAACATACAACTATCAACAACTGAACCTAAAAAAAGTGAACCAAGCAAACATCTAGAACAGGAACGGATTCACAGAAAAGGAGATCACATGGAAGGTTATTAATGGGGAGGGTGAGGGAGGAGAATGGGGGAAAAGGTACAGTGAATAAGAAACATAAATGCTAGGTACAAAATAGACAGGGGGAGGTCAATACTATGAGAAATGGAGAAGCCAAAGAACTTATATGTATGACCCATGTACATGAACTAAGGTAGGGGAATGCTGATGGGATGAGGAGTACAGGGTGAAGGGAAAAATGGGGAGAAAAAAATGGAACAGCTGTAATAACATAATCAGTAAAATAGTTAAAAAAAAAAAAAAGAACCTCCCTGCCCCTGAATAGAAAAGTTATGCCAAATTTGACAGTTCACTCCTTATTGTATTCTGAAGTTTAGGTTTAAAACAACCACAACAACAGTGGAATCTCATTTTGGGTGAAGGTGGAATTTTTTTCCCAAAGAAATGATTTTTCCTCTCCTGGAAGAAAAAAAATACATAATGACCAGATAAACAATGCTTAAGTAAATTACTACATTATAAATTCAAATAGTATTTGTGCATGCCATTCACGCTTCATATACTACTTTAGCTAAATAATGAAATGATATTGCATAATATGCATAGGGATTTAGACCCCTTATAGTAACTCCCTGGGAGTCCTTCAGTTGTCCATTGCTCACAAGTGTGAGCCACCTTAATGGTATCATCACTTCCTCCAGCAACAAGTTTTGCTTTAAGTTCTTCAGTTTCTTACTGTACATCTTGATTTACCTTTCTGTAATATCATCATCTGCTTCTTGGCAAACTTGATAAGATCTTCTTGGGGCAATCTTTCAGCCTTTCACTCTTCAGGGAGCCTGCTATTCAAGTATTCTCTCCTCCTAGATTTCTCAGTTCCAGAGGTGCTGGTGAGGCCACCCCCTTTTAAATAGGATCTGCCCTGGCTGCCTGCACACCATAGCTTATGGTCTGCAGCCCTGTAGCCAGGTGGCCACAACAACCCTGAAAATTTTAATGTTATTTTTTCATTTTGAGAACTCCTAATGGATGAAAAGCATAAGGACAAAGATAATAAATGTATTTGTAAGGAAAAATATGTGCATTCCTCTATGTTATTTAGTTTTAAACTTTGTAGTGTAGATTTCTTTATGGATTTTTATCTAAATTAACAATCAGAAAAACAGTTGATGCTGTCCAGAGATTTTTATTATTCATTTTTTCCTTCACATAACAAGCATTTATTTGCCTACTGTGTTTCATATGTTGTCCTTCACACTGCTGATGTAGCAGTGAACAGATTAAGTCTTGGCCTACATGGAGGGCACTAGTTTGGGGGAAAAGACAATAAATAAAAATAAACAAAGATATTACTGTATTAGATGAGTTTATGGAGAAAAATGAAGGTAATGGTCACAGGACGCATCAGTGACTGGGGAGGAGACTGCTGCATAATATAGGGTTAAGGTAGAGCTGTGTCTTCTATGAAATGAGGGTATACTTACCCAGAGGAGAAAAGAATGTTTCTAGAAGAGGAAGAATAAATGCATAGGTCTGGAGTTCCTGGCATGTTTGAGAAACGGGTGCCAGTTTGCTTGTAATAAAGTGAGCAATGGGGAGAGTTAAGGCTAAGAGTTGGGGTGCAGGACAGAACCAGATTATTCAGGGCTTTGCAGACCATTGTGAGAACTTTGGCTTTCACTTTGAATATAATGGGAAGCCATTATTGGGTTTTGAGCAGAATGAAACATAATTTGACTCACATTTTTTGTCCCAACTTTTCATTATGAAAATTTCTAAACATTCAAAAAGTTGCAAAATAGTATGAGTATCCATTTGCCCACTTCCTGGTTCAAACAGCTGTTAAGATTTTGCCTTATTTGTTTTGTTTCTTTCTGTCATTTTTGCTGAACCATTTGAAAGTATAGATATCACATTTCTTCCCTAAAGTATATTCACTTACATAACCACAATATCACAATTTCATCTATTGATTTAGACATCCATTAATGATTCTTGCTTGAATTTATCCTTTCATTGGAGTTTGACTTATATTTTGAAAAGATCTATTTGGTTACAGTGTGGAAAACAGAATGTAAGTTTATAGTGGAGGCAGATTCCAGCTATTAAACTGCCACAGGAGAGAAGGTCTAGGGCAGTGATTTTAAACCAGTATGCCACAAAAAATTTTAAAACATGCAATACTTGACTATTTAGTGAGGGGCACTGAGCTCTTTTCCCTTAAATTGTCAAGTTAAAAAGACAATAGCCAATACAACAACAGTAGACATTGATGTGAATGATTCAAAATTACACCTATTTTTTGTCAGATCAGCAAAATATATATATATTTTTAGTGCACCACAGAATAATTAGTTTGTATGTGTCATGAAATGGAAAAGGTTGAAAATCACTGGTCTAAGGTTATAGCTATGGTAATGGTGATAAGTGGTAACAATCTGGACATTTTTTCAAGAAAACGTCATCTACTGATACAGGACTGATAAAGAGAAGTCAAAGGTGATTTGAAGGCTTTTATCAATAAGTGAGGTTGCCATTTGCTGAGACTGGAAAGATGGTGGGAGGATCAGATTTGGGAGATAGAAATCAAGAAATTGGCATTAGTCATGTTAAGTTTAGAACATATACTAGACTTCCAAGTTGAGTTAGTGAGTAAGCAAGAGAAAATATAGGGGCCTAGAATTCAGGTGAAATGTTTTTGCTAACAATAAACATTTGGGAGTCATAAAGAAATAGTGATGTTTAAAGCCATAAGACATGAGATAAGATCATCTAGGGAAATAGGGGCAGATAGACATTAACAGAGGTTCAAGGACTGAGTCCTGAGGTATTGCAATGTTTAGAACTCAGGAACAGGAGGAGGAACCAGTAAAGTAGGCTGAGGAGGATATCACTATTGATTAGTGAAACCAAAAGAGAGTGGTGGCCTAGAAAGTATATCAAGAAGGAGGAGAGATATCAGTTGTGTCAAATGCAACTAATAAGTTAAATAAAATGAAATTTGAGAGATTATCATTGGGTTGGTAAATCATGGATGACGTTGACAAAAACAAAAATTTCAATGAACACTTGGTTAAAGAGAAAATGGGGAGAAGGTAAGTCTAGACAATTGTTTCAAAGAATTTAATTATGTAGGGGAGTAGTGAAATGAGAGGATAATAGCCTTAAAAAAAGATTGGAGCTATTATAGTATATTTATATGCTTTTGGAATAACCTATTAAAGAGGGAAAAAATACAATGCATGAAAGAATAGGAACAATTCCTGGAGTGCTGTCTCTTACTGAAAGTGGAGATGTAAACTAGGACCAGTGAACATGTGGGGACTATCTATAGATACTTTCTGGCTTGTTGAGAGAGCCAGAAATCCCCTTTTCTGTGGAAGTCGTCACATGTACAACCAAGGTAAACTTTCTAGTGAGTTCAGTGATAGTGGAATAAAAAAAGTAAATGATATTTAAAATTCTTTTTTCTCTCTTTCAGTACATATTTACTAACAATTTCATTGACATATTTTAAGCCAGGCATTCCTCTTTAGAGGATATTTTGAGATTAAAGAATAATAGTATGGAAAATTTGAATTACAGAATTATTATAGTGTGAAAACTGCATTGGATGAAAAATTACTGTTGTTCAGAAAATGAGTGACCCATAACTAGGTTATTTTATGTATTTCCAATCTGTTTTCTTTTCTTTTTCTTTGTTGCCTTATTGCATTAGTAAGGACTTCCAGTATGGTGTTGAAAAAGAGTGACAAAAGTGGAAATCCTTACCTTGTACCTGATCTCAGTGGAAGAATTTTGAGTTTTTCACCATTAAGTATGATGTTAGATGTTATCTGTAGATATTCTTTATCAAGTTGAGGAAGTTCCTTTCTCTTCCTAGTTTACTGAGAGTTTATTTTTTTAATATATTTTATTGATTATGCTCTTATAGTTGTCCCATTTTCCCCCTTCATTCCTCTCCACCCTGCACACCCCCTCCCTTTAGTTCCCCCCTTTAGTTCATGTCCATGTGTCATAAGTTCTTCAGCTTCTACATTTCCGACACTATTCTTGCCCTCCCCCTGTCTATTTTCTACCCACCACTTGTGCTACTTGTTCTCTGTACCTTGTCCCCCTCTCTCCTCCTCCCACTCCCCTATTGCTAACCCTCCATGTGATCTCCATTTCTGTGTTTCTGCTCCTGTTGTAGTGGTTTGCTTAGTTGGCTTTTGTTTTAGGTGTGGTTGTTAATACCTGTGAGTTTGCTGTCTTTTTACTGTCATATTTTTTATCTTCTTTTTCTTAGATAAGTCCCTTTAACATTTCATATACTAAGGGCTTGGTGATGATGAATTCCTTTAACTTGACCTTATCTGAGAAGCGCTTTATCTTCCCTTCCATTCTAAAAGACAGCTTCACTGGATAGAGCAATCTTGTATGTAGGTCCTTGCCTTTCATGACTCGGAATACGTCTTTCCAGCCCCTTCTTGCCTGTAAGGTCTCTTTTGAGAAATCAGCTGACAGTCTGATGGGAACTCCTTTGTAGGTGACTCTGCCTTTATCCCTTGCTGCTTCTAGAATTCTCTCCTTCATTTTAATCTTGGCTAATGTAATGATGATGTGCCTTGGTGTGTTCCTCCTCGGGTCCAACTTCTTTGTGACTCTCTGAGCTTCCTGGACTTCCTGGAAGTCAATTTCCTTTGCCGGATTGGGGAAGTTTTTCTTTATTATTTGTTCAAATAAGTTTTCCACTTGTTGTTCTTCCTCTTCCCCTTCTGGTACCCCTATAATTCAGATGTTGGGATGTTTAAAGATGTCCTGGAGGTTCCTAAGCCTCTCCTCATTTTTTTGAATTGTTTCTTCCTTGTTTTCTGGTTGTTTCTTTTTTTCTTATGGTCCATTCCATTGATTTGAGTCCCAGTTTTCCTCCCATCTCTATTGGTTCCCTGTGTGTTTTTCTTCATTTCACTTATTGTAGCCTTCATTTTTTCATCTAATTTGTGAGCAAAATCAACCAATTCTGTGAGCATCCTGATCACCAGGGTTTTGAATTGTGCATCTGATAGGTTGGCAATCTCTTCGTCGCTTAGATAAATTGTCTCTGGGGCTTTGATTTGTTCTCCGGTTTGAGCCATTTTGGGTTTTTTTGTTCGTTTGTTTGTTTGTTTTTTTGCCTAGTCTCGGCTGTTACGTAGTGAGAGGTGGAGCCTTAGATGTTCCCCAGGGCAGGGCAGCCCAGTTGCTGGGTAGTGACGCTGTATGGGTGGGTGGGGTCCGAGAGGAAACAACGGCGCTTGCTCTGCTCACTCTCGGATTCCAGTCCCTTCCACTGCTTCCCCTTCACCTGGATTATCTGCGGGCCAATGTGGGACCACCTGGCCAGCCAGCTGCCTTGCTCGGCCGCACTGGGTCTGCAGAGTTGCCACCCCATGCCCAGGGTCTTCCAGCTGCCGCCTGTGCACCTGGGGTCTGCCAGCTGCTGCTGCTGCCTGTGTGCCCGATCAGCACCTCCACTTTTTCGTGCCTCGACTCCGCCCCTCTTACTGGTCTGGATGAATGGTTGTTGGACTTCCGAACAGTTCAAATGTCTATGAGTTCTGGTTGTTTTCTTGTTTCTAAATCTTTGTTGTCCTTAATTTTGGTTGTGAGAGGAGGCACAGTGTGTCCACCTACGCCTCCATCTTGGCCGGAAGTCCAGTCGTTTACTGAGAGTTTTTATCATGAGTGGATATTGGATTTTGTAAAATGGTTTATCTGCATTTATTGATATGATTATGTGATTTTCCTGTTTTAGTCTGTTAATATGGGTTACATTAATTGATTTTCAAATATTAAATCAGCCTTACATACCTGACATAAATCTCATTTAATCTTGGTGTATACTTTTAAAATCTGATTTGTTAGTATTTTGTTGAGGACGTAGGTTCTTAATCTCTAAGTTTCTTCTTTGTAGAAGAAAACCTACTTATAAAAGTCACTTTTGTGCTCTTCCATTAAAAAAAGTATTTTGATTGATTTTAAGAGACCAGTTATTGAAGTGGCTAAGAGCAAAACTGCCCAATATTTGAATCATGTGACTTTTGGACAAGTTACTAACACTTTGTGCTTCAGTTTCCTTAACTATTAATATAATAGTATCTAGCTCATAGAATTGTTTTGAAGATTAAATGAGTAATATGGAAAGCACTAAAAATAGGATCTGAAACATTGTAATGGTTTAACAAATATTAATTAGTTAGTTTATTTATTTATTTATTTTACTGGAGGAAAAGAGTAAGCTTAAGAAACAAAAACATACTTTAAAGAGCTAAGAGGTATCACCTTTTATAGGAGACTTTGCTAGCCATCTTTTGAATTTCTGTTGCATCCAGTGCAGAAGTCTATCATATATTTTGTAAAAGATTTTATTTATTTATTTTTAGAGTGGGGAAGGAAGGGAGAAAGAGAGGGAGAGAACCATCAATGTGTGGTTGCATCTTGCGTGTCCCCTACTGGGGACCTGGCCTGCAACGCAGGCATATGCCCTGACTGGAAATCGAACTGGTGACTCTTTAGTTCTCAGGGGGTGCTCAATCTACTGAGCCGCACTAGTTAGGTCAGATGTCTATCATATTTTGTATTAAGATTATCTGTATAACCTCCTCAGAAGACTTTAACATTATCAGAAGAGACCATGTTCCATTCATTCATTCATTCATTTAGCCAATCAGCAAATATTTCAGTGCTGGACACTAGGGATAAGCAGTGAAGGAAAAAAAAAATCCCTGCTTGTACTGAGTTTGCATTTTAAAAGAGGAAGCCAGACAATAAAACAAATAAAGACAATTATGTATTTTAATAAAAGCTATGATGGTAGAAGTTATGATGAGATGGCAGAGCACAAAACATCTTCAATAACATTTCTTTAAATATAGAGGATAAGAAAGGATGAACTAATAGTTGATAAAGAGTAAAATCCCACACAGTTACCACCATAGGGAACACTCTAGATGAAATAATATTGTCATTAAGATTTTACTGTAAGCCAGGTATAGCACCAAGTAATGTAGCTCTGTTTATTAAGTACCATATGTTAATTATGGCATTTCATACTCATAACAATTCTGGAAGATAGGTAGTAGGCTCATTTTACAGATGAATAAAAATCTGAGGCGTTTAAGTGACATGTCAAGGTCACATAGGTAGTAAGTATCAGAACACAGATTTTAATCCAGATCCAAAGCCAGTCCTTTTTTAAAAAAATTTTTAATGCTTTTTTAAAAAAGATGTTATTTATTTTTAGAGAAGGGAAGGGAGGGAGAAAGAGAGGGAGAGAAACATCAATGTATAGTTGTCTCTCAAGTGCCCCCTACTGGGGACCTGGCCTGCAACTAAGGCATGTGCCCTGACTGGGAATCAAACCAACTACCCTTTGGTTCCCAGTCCGGTGCTCAATCCACTGATCCACACCAGCCAGGTCCAAAGCCAATGCTTTTAATTATGATGTAAGACCTGTTGAATTCTTTTAGACAAGTGGCTAATTTAAAGGGTAGTGATATGCCTGTGAAAAAAGACCTTTTAGATTTGAGGTAGAGTTAAGTCTGTTGAAAATTAAGTCTGTAAATCAGATTCAAAGTGTGAAAATACAAGCTAGTGTAGGAAAAAAAAAATTACTACCCTTGCTAGAAGTAATTTCTCCCTCCTCTGATCTACTATACATTATGACTATACTATTCTACCACTTACTTTGTGTAATTGGACAGGATTCTTAACAGTTTCTAAATCTGGCAGGTAGAGATCATAATACCTGCCACACGTTATCAAGTGAAATACTGTATAGGAAAGACTTGTACACTAGAATGGTGTTTTAATTATCTTAATGGACTATAAACTACTTGACAGTGGTCACTGGCAGATACAAATATCTTTCTGTGCCCCACAGAACCAAAGGGATGATCCTGTAGTGTATGTTTACAAGCACTTAATGAATATTAGTTGAATAAATGAATGACTCATCAGACTTTTCACCCATCGAAATACAACCTGGAGCAGAAGCATACGGATTGGCACAGCTTTGTTAGCAATTTCAGTTATCTTGGTACCTTTGAGTTTACCTGAGCTGTACTGTACCTTGGTTCTTAAATGTAACAAAACACATTTTGCTTCTGAGAACCATTTTAATTCTTTTTTAGTAACCTTGTCTGATGCATAAACAGTTTGGCAGAGAGTGGGAATGTGATGTAGTAGAAGCAGTTGGCTTGCTGACACAAGAACACTGGAGTTTGTGATGCTTAGATACAGATGAGGTACCATCCAGATGCTATGCAGTACCTGTTAGAAACAGATTTTAACATGATTATCAGAATTAAAATTAGCTCTTTGGATTTGGTCTTCCAAGTTAAAATGTGAAATTAAAGAATATAATATGATTTGGCACCATAGTTGTTTGAATAACATATGCTTCTACCAAATCTGAGAAATTAGTTTTAGGTATAGAGCCCTTCATATTTAAAAATACCACTATTCTAAAGCTGTGTGAGGGTATCCTATCATAAGCTACATGTTCAAGAAGGAGGCTTTAATTTTCCACTTTAGCTCTGATCATATTAACTTAAATAATTCTTTCTACATTTCTTCCCTCTAATTTCACTGTAACAGAAATAGTATCATGGTACTTTTGACAAAACTAAGAAACCAGCACTATTACATTACTAAACTCCAGACTTAATTGGGATTTCATAGTTTTTCCACTAATGTCCTTTTCCTGTTCCAAGATCCAGTCCAGAATACCACATTGCATTTAGTCATCATGTCTCCATAGTCTCCTCTGGCCTATGACAGTTGCTCAGTCTTTCCTTGTTTCCTATGGCCTTGACAGCCATAGAGCTCTGACCAGGTGTTTTATAGAATTTTCCTCAATTTGGGTTCATCTGATAATGTTTTCCAAATGACTAGACTGGGGTTATAGGTTTTTCAGAAGAAATCACAGAAGGGAAGTGCCTTTTTCCAGGAGATGGAGTTAACCCATCCCTACTTTGAGGGGTGGCTCACTTCTAAATTAGAGTATAGGGCAGGGGTGTCAAACTCATTTTCACCAGGGGCCATATAAGCCTTACAGTTGCCTTCAAAGGGCCAAATGTAATTTCAACTTAACAGTTAAGGAGTAGTTATATTTATACAGTCCTGAAATTATTTCAGCCCTTCAAAGACAGCCTCGAGGCTGATATGGACCCTGGTGAAGATGAGTTTGACACCCCTGCTATAGGGAAACCTGGAAAACAACTGTCTTTACTCAAGTAATTAAGGTTAATATTACCAGTGGTAAGTCATGTTAACATGATACGATGAATCAAACAGATTTTGATATAGAAATAACATCTGAACAAGACCTGATTTTTGAGAAAGTTTTGTTCACTTTATGATTTTCTGTAGACTGTACTCACTGAAAAGTACACATAATCTGAGGCAAAGTTACTTTAAACCTAGATTTTTGACATTTCTCCTTCCCCAATTGTTCACTACTTAGCATTGAAAATTGTTGTCATTTTGTGGTGTGTGTATATGTGAGGTGGGGAGAGAGATAGAGAAAAAGGGGGAGGGAAAGGGAGAGAGAGGAGTGATGTGGGCTTTGTCTGTTTGTGCCTGTTTTTGTATTAATCCACAAGTATATCAGTAGTTGTAATGACCAAAGACTGTATTGAATTACATATAGTCTTTGTTACTTTGTAAAAGTCCTGAATTGCACATCTTTGTAACCCTCGTTCAATTTGGAGTTGGCTGTATTAAACACTATTGTTATATCCCTAATAGTTTTATTTTTGTTGCAGATTTAAGGGACTTTTAAAATATTTATCTCTATTGAAATGCATTGTAACTCACCTACTTTGCAATGTGAAATGAAATTAATATTGGATTAGTAGATTGAAGATTTGTGTTTTAGGTCCTGCCCCATTACTTCCTAGATAGGACTAATTAACTTATTTTTCACATCTATAAAATAAGTATATCATATCTTATCTTAGCTATGCCTACTATTCAATATGCATTCTCATATGTGCTCTATTAAAATAAATTTTAAAGGTCACTAAGTGGTTTGGGAAAAAATAGTTTCAAGCAAAATATGCCAATTAAGCAGCTATTAGCTGCTGCTTAAAGGTTGTTGTAAGGACTAAATGAGATCACGTGCAATGCATAAAGACGGTGCCTAGCACATAAATTCTCAATAAATAGAAAATGGCTGATGGAGGTATAATTTTCTGTTGCCCTGTTTACCTGATCCTGTTTAAGTAAATACTCACACCTAAGCCTTGTTCATTCTTTTTAAGCCTTTGTCCTAAGCCTTGTTGCTAAAGAAATTATAACAGAAGTGAACTAATGTAATAAGATGTTAGTGATACTGCAGAAATTTCTACCTGCAAATTGCAGGTTGACTTGATGGCATCTCCGGTTCCTTCCAAGTCTGTTTTACATTTTAATAGCTGTTATACGTACCTCACAGGGTTTGATAAGGGGTAACCAAGGTAATACATATGAAAACCTTCTGTAAACATAAAGTATCATACAAATATGTGATACTATATAATAGGTAGTTAATGGAGATTCATTGGAAATTAAAGGGTACACTTGATGGTAAGATTATTTTCCCCATTAGGCCTATTTATTATTATAATTGTTGCTGTTTTTAGACTATTTGTTTGTTTGTTTTCCTAGCTAGAGGATTATAGCACTTTTTTTTTTATAAAGCATACATTCTCCTATTTTTCCAGTCCATTTACTTCTATGACAGTTTTCTTAAGGTGATGCCCAGTGGTGTTGCTATGGTTAAGGTTATAATTTAGAATTTCCATTAAAGAGAGATCTTTCCAAAAACCACTTTAAAATAGAAAATAGCCCTCCGCAATCAGATTCACTCAGCTTGATACCACTACTG
Source organism: Anoura caudifer (assembly GCA_004027475.1). Lineage (NCBI taxonomy): Eukaryota > Metazoa > Chordata > Mammalia > Chiroptera > Phyllostomidae > Anoura > Anoura caudifer. The sequence continues at coordinate 210,831 of PVKU01002019.1, read as the reverse complement.
TTCTTTCAACCTAAGTAGTACAGAACCAATTTTATGGTGACTTTAGAAGAGAAGCCATAGCTGGAAAGTAAAATGATTTTGAACCTGCTCTAGTGTCTCCACTGCCAGTTAATTCTTCTTCTCATTATGAGAATAATACATACTTTGTACTGTTGTTGTTCTGTAAAGAAGAAAAATGTTTTACGACCCCATCTCCCCTTTTTTAAGTTTTTTTCAGCTTTCATTTATTGACTCTACCAGATCATTTCAAAATTGCATAGTAATTTTATTCTCTGGTTCTCTAAGGAATAGCATTTAAGGAAAATTGTGACAAATTACTCTATCCTTACTCTGAATTTTATTTTACTACTATGGACAAATATATTTTCCTAGATATTTTTATATAATTCATGAATGTAGTTTTCAGATTTTTCTCAGTGTCAGAAACAAGGTTGAGAGTCTCATTTTGTTCCTAGTTGCTGTACTTTACTTCCCGTCAGCATTCCTATTTCTTTCTCTTTTTTTCTTCCCTAGTTTATTTTCTGAATTTAACAGTAGGGAATCTACTTGACTGTGCTCACAGCAGGTAATAAGTGCCATGATAGGCACTGGGTTGGTTTCTTTGGATGGTTAAAAGAATAACAGGGTAATTAAACTTTTCTGAAGCTGCCAACTGTTTGGGGGGTTTAGTGCATATTTAAAGCTTATTTAAAAATAGTTCCTTCAGAAATTGAACTATTTAACTGGTAGAATCCCTGAGGGCATATTCCTTTCTCAGGGAGAAATTAGATAACTGGAATTTATGTCAAGTAGGAGAAAATCCTCTTTTCATGTAAGGCCAGATTTAATGCTGTATTCATTCTGATTCATAATGTTTAGTTTATGATTTTTTAGTGGGCTGCTTTTTGCCAACCAAAAATTCCCTAAAATAGCTTTTTACAAACAACATGTATTTTTAAAATGCAGGTTTATAAAAAACTGAATAAGAACTATTTGCTCAGATAAGTTTGAAGTTTTGGATTCAGCCATGATCTTTGCTTCTTGAACCCAAAATCTAAATCTAGATAAAATACAGAAAAGGCATTGTTTTTATGAGCTACAGGTGTGAGGTCTAAATGTTACCTAAATAAAGTGGGGTGTTGATATCTTTAAAACCACAAGCATTCTAACTGTAAATGAGAACTGAACTATCACCACTTCTGGTCAACACAGTACTGCCTGCTTTCTCTGCTTCTTTTCAACATAGTGCTGGAAGGTCTGGTCAGAGAAATTTCACAAGGAAAGAAAGAAAATGCATCCAAATTAGAAACAAAAAAGTAAAACGATCTGTTTGAGAATGATACGTGCCTAAATGTAGAAAACCCTAAAGGTTCCACAAAAAAACAAAAACCCTGATAGAAGTAATAAATGAAATTTGCAAAGTAGCAGGATAAGTGAACACACAAAAGTCAGTTATGTTTTCATGTACAAACAGTGAGCAGTCTGAAAAGGAAATTACAGAAACAATTCCATTTACAAGAGCATCAAGAAGAATGAAATACGAGGAATTGACGTAACCAAGGAGGTAAAAGACTTGTACATTGAACTACAAAACATTGCTGAAACAATTTAAAGAAGACATATAAATGGGTAACATCCCATGTTCATGAACTGGGATACGTAATATTGTTAAGATGTCAATACTTTCCAAGGCAAAATACAGAGTCAATGCAATCCTTATCCAAACCCCAGTGATTTCTTTTGCAGAAGTAGAAAAACCTATTCTAAAATTCATATGGAATCTCAGCAGACCCCAGATAGCCAAAACAATCTTGAAGAACAAAACCAGAGTACTCTCAATTCCTGACTTAATGTACTGTAATGGTACAGTAATCAAAACAGTGTGGTGCTGGCATAAAGACATATAGGCCAATGAGATAGAATGGAGAGCCCAAAAATAAACCCTTGCATATATGGTCAAATTATTTTTAACAAGGGTGCCACGACTGTTCATTAGGCACAGGACATCTCTTCAACAAATGGTGCTTGGGAAATTGGGTATCTACATGCAAAGGAATGTAGTTGGATGTTTCCTTAACACTACTCACAGAAGTTTACTAAAAATGGATCAAAGACTTAAATGTAAGACCTAAAACAGTAAAACTCCTGAAAGAAAACTTAGGGCAAACACTTCATGACATTGGATTTTACGATGATTTTTTTTGATATGACCCAAAAGGCACAAGTAACAAAAGAAAAAAACAGAAATATTGGACTTCATGAAAATTAATTTTTTTGCATCAGAATACACCATCAAAGGATTGCCACTCAACAATGCGTCTGCTTTTTAAAGTAGAATTGCTTTGTCTGGCAAACACTGCCAGAAACAAACAAACAGAAAGCCTCTTTCTACGGAAAAATGTACTATTTGGCTAAGAAGTATTTTGATACTGCTATCAGGACTATTTGACATCTGAAAGAAATAATTATATTATTATGTTATTATATTACTGTTACTTAATCCCTGTTCTTAAAGGATTTGGTTGCAGATTAAAATTACAATAAGATACTACTACATACCCACCAAAATGGTAAAATTAAAAAGACTTACAACACCAAGTACTATACATTGTCAGTGGGCATGTAAAAATGTTACCGTCACATTAGGAAAAGGTTTACAGTTTCTTATCAAACTGAACATAACCTATACCTTATGACCCAGCAATTTTACTTCTTAGGTATTTACCCAAGAAAAATGAAAGCGTGTCTACAAAATGACTCACACCAGAATGTTCATAACAGCTTTACTAATTATAGCTAAATATTGGATACAGCCCACTTATCCACCAACAGGAGAATAAATAAACTGTAGTGTATTAACACAATGGAAAGCCACTTAACAATAAAAAAAGAGTGGACTATTGATATACAATAATACAGTGAATCTCAAAAACATTTTGCTGAATTGAAGTAGCCTTACAGGGGAATAGACACTTCTGAAAAACATAGTAAGGTACATGGAAGGGGAAAATGAGGGAAAAAATGAACAAAACAAAATGGATATTATATATTCAAAAGGAACGGAGAGCCACTGTTAGATGTGGCACATGGGTAAATGACAATAATTGTTGTCCATGAAGAATCAAACTCCAATAATAGAATATAATATTTAAAGATATTTTTTCTTTTTCAAAGTTTAGTTTTTATTTCACAATCAAAATATGGAACCCAATGAACTGCAGCAAGAACATGAAAATTATAGAACATTCCTAGAACACAGGGGTGTTCTTAAGACCTATGGAAGGGATGATCTGGTGTTTAAGATGAAACACAAGTCAAATTTATTAGGGTTTTCCAGCAGTAGTGATCTTGCGGGTCTTGGCATTCCTGGATCCAAAGCAGTACCTGGCTTCCACAATACCTATGCCATGCTGTCTTTCACCTGGCTGAAGACCATGTACTTGTCATCCAACCACTCAGTCTTGCATTACAGATGAAAAACTGGGAACTGTTGTGTTGGGTCCAGTGTTTGCCATGGGCAAGATGCCAGGACCCATATGCTTCAGGATGAAATTCTCATCATTAAATTTCTCCACATAGGTGGACTTGCCACCTATGTGACATGTAAAGTTACCACCCTGGCATGTAAAACCTGGAATAATTCTTTGAAAGCAGAAAATTTGATAACCAGATCTGCAAACAGACATGGCCAAAGGGCTTGCTGTTATGGCAATGTCGAAGAACATGGTGGGGCTGACCATGGCTGGGTGATGGTGGCTCTGGGGCAAGAGCATCTGCAAGACAGGGCAAGATATTTTCCAAGGAAACTATTGAGAAACAAATGCAGGCTTGAGTCTGTAGATTAAGAGGGCACATCATGAGCCAGGAAAAATTTACATAGAACAATTAATATCATGACACTATCTAGTAATGCTATTGGACTGCACATTTTTAAAAATGACTTTATAGAAAAAGAACAAACATATGAAGGGGAGAAAGATTCAGATTGGCTTCAGAATTTTTCTCAAAAAAGTTCAGTGCCAGAAGACAATGGAGCAATATACATAAAGTCCTCAAAGACAAAAAGTTGTGACCCAAGAATTTTTTATCTAGCCAAACTTTTGTCTAGGTGAAAGGCCACAGATATTTTTGAACATGTAAGAACTCAGAAAGTATAATCTTACTGATGACTTCTTGATAAACTACTAGAGGACACTCTTTAGCTAAACATTTGATAAGGAAAATACAGCAAAAGACTAGATGTGTGTGTTGAATCCACAGGATTAAGATGGAGCTGACTATTCTAGGACAGAATTTATTATAAACTCCAACAATGTAGATATTGTATGACTCAGAAGAATTTGGAAGACAAAGGAAATAGTAGAAGGTAGTGAAACTACAGGAAGATATTGATGTAGGAAAATCTAAAGATCAAGTTAATAGGTCGAGAAAACAAACCATGGGGTCTAGGTAACAGGTGACCCAACGCAGAGAGCTCCATGAGGAAGCCCCAGGATGTTATTTGTACACAAAGGCTAGAGTCCAGGGAGTTTTCTAGGAGAAAAAGGAACTGATATTTTTGAGCATATGTGAAATATTACTGGATGATGTACCACAATGATGTTAGAGCAGTTGGAAAAAAATTGCTGTTAGGTGCATTTAAAACAATGCAAATGAAAAAAAAAAAGCCCCTGTATGTGTGGCTCTGTTGGTTGGGTGTCATCCCACAAATTGAAAGGTTGGTTTGATTCCCCGTTGGGGCACATGTCTGGGTTGCGGGTTTGGCCCCCGGTCGGGATGTGCGTAGAAGGCAACCAACCAGTCGATGCTCCTCTCTCAAATCAGTGTTTCTCTTCTCTCTTTCTCCCTCCCTTCCCCTCTATCTAAAATAAAAAATAAATTTAAAAAGAAAAAAAAAAGTGAGTCAGTTATCAACTCTAGGAAAAAACAAATAGTTGCGCAAGGAAGATATTGTGATCTTAGCATACTATTCAAAAATTCACACTATTTGTATAGCTTTAATATTTTTAAACTTGCTGATTTAACCAGATACTGGGGGAAAGGGGAGTTGTGTGTGTGTGAGAAGAATCACTAAATCTTCATTATGGTGAAAAGAAAAGATAAAATTAATGATAAATCAAGAACAACTAACACCTCTTATACCATGGGGTTAAGAAATATATCTGATATCTAATATTGATAAATTAAGAAGTTTTAGTATAAACATTTTATTTTGAAAGATGGAAACAGAGGAGAATGGCTAGAAGAGTTGAACCTGGAAACCTCTAGAGCACAAGAAGAATGGTGAAGGGATTTCTGTCTTGCATTAGGGTTGTTTCAGTTCAGTTTGACTTCTTAAAGCATATGATTGCAATATTTTGATAAAAATAAAAATATTTTTAATATTTTTTTTTAGGTTGAGCTAATATCTAATATTAGGTGGAGCTGCTATGACTCCCTATCTTGGTGGTATGGCCTAATGTAGTAGGTGGCCTATAGTGTCCTGTGGCACAGTCTCCCCTAGCACCCAAGCTGGGTACTCAAGGTGTGTTTAGTGTGGGCTGAGTACATCCTCCTCTTGTAGTTGAGCCTTGGTTGTTGTTGGCAGGTCAATGGGAGGGATTTACTCAGGCCAGTCAGCTTCAAGGATTGGCTGTGACCACTGACTGACAGCCAACCTCTGCCCTCTGTGGAGGATCAGCTGTGAGGGTGATTTGTAGTTGTGCACTGTGTGCACAGCTCTGTGGTTTCCTGGGAGGTGTAGGCCATGGTCAGCCCCCACCTGTGTTATGCTCAGGGCTACCCTGCATGAGCTATAAAACAATGTGCAAATGGTTGCTGCTTGTGTTGGACTTGGAGGTTCCCAGGTGAAGCCAAGCTGTGAACCTAGGCTGGCTGCAAATGCTGGGCCTGGGGCCACTTAGCAAGAGGTACAGGGGCTGGGGGCTCGCTGAGGCCCACTGTTGCTTGTTTGAGAGGATTTAAAAAGTTGTGAAGCATGAGCCAAGGCCAGCCATTCATATGGAAAAGCCACTGTTAACAGCTTGGGTGGGCTGGTAAGTAGGGTAGGACAGAACTTCAGGGGGTCCCCAGGGCAGGGCAAACAGTGTTAGCCAGGTTAATGGCATCTCAGATATGGCACCCACCTGCTGTCTCTGTGGCTCTCTGCAGGGAGGGTTCAGAAGGCCTTTCTGTTTTGGAGAAAGCTGACCCCCAGCTCTTGCCTTGATGCCAGACACTTCAGTTCCTCCCGTATGCCACTAGTGCCTTTTAAGCTGCTACCCCAGTTCTGGAACTCAGAGAAAGAGAATGAGTCTGATTAAGTCTGTGTTGGGTTCTTTAAGAGGAGCTGCTTGGGACTGCAGGTTTCTTCTACCAACTCAATCCCTGCTGGTTTTTGCAGCCAGAATTTATGGGGACTTATTTTCCTGGTACTAGAAACCTGGAATAGGGTGCCTGCTCTGGGGCTGGGATCCTTTGTTCCTGAGATGTCCCTCCCGAATTTTTATCCTCCACATGTGGATGTGGGACCATCCCATTCTGTATCTCCACTCCTCTTACCAGTCCGGATGGATGTGGTTTGTGTAATTCCATAGTTGTCAGACTTGCATTCAACTTGATTTCTGACAGTTCTGAGTGATGGTTGTTCTGCAGTTTAGTTGTAATTTTGATGTGGTTGTGTGAGGAGGCAAGCTATGTTTACCTATGCCTCCAGCTTGACTGGAAGTCCCCAAAAACTTTTCTGTCTTTCAAAGTATAATTGTGTATCATTTAAGTAAAGCCCCCAATTTCTTAAGACTGATCTATCATTTCAAAATATTGGTTGAAGCAGAGTTTCTATTAAAAAGCCATACATACTTTTGAGATTTAAATACATTATCTTTTAGTGAGAAAGGGGTAAAGTCTGTGATATAAATGAGACCTCAACATACACCAGCTATTTGAGTTGGCAACAAAAAAAATGTAACAAATGACCATAATTCCTATTTGCTAGTGATTATCACCTATTTACTGATACTACCCAAGTTTTGTAGCCTACATATAAGAATTCAGCCATATGTTGTATAAATATATTGATTTTCTACTCTTAAACATTCATTATAAGGAGTTAGCAAATGGTTTAAGCATATATAAAGCAGAAAGGCAGATATGTATGTATTCATTGAGCAAATATTTATTGATCAGTTTGCTAAGCACTGATCTGGGTATTAGGCATCGATGATCAAAAGCAGACAGAAAACACCTGCAGTCTAGTGGGAAGAAGAATGGAGTCATAAAATAAACAGTAAACATAATAAATTCATATAGTATGTTAGAAATTGATAAAGGCTATTCAAAAAAGAAAAGACTTGAAACATAGTAGGAAGAGTTTACAAATGTAGAGAAGAGGAAGAACCTCAAGGAGATTGAGATGTGAGGTACATAAGAGAGTATGATATTTTGGAATCTTAAAGCAAGTAGAGGAGTATAAAAGTAGAGGGAATGTCAATAGTCAGATGCTTTCAAGTGAGTAGGACTGAGAGGAGATTGTAGGATTTAGCAACAGGAAGGTAATGCTGGTGATGCCGACAAGTTTCAGTAACCTTGCTATTACTCGTTTTGGACACAGAGGAAGGTTGACAAGAAAGATAGTTACTACTAAGCTCTTATTTTTTGTGGTCTTGTGACAGTATTGGTAGTTTGATCTAGATTGCTATTCACATCTAGATTTAACATCTAGATTGCTATTCACAGAAAGCTTAGGATAACGTTGGGTTTGCTTGAATGTCAGCCTGGTCAGTGTGAACAGATGGTTGTTAAAATTACATTGACAGCAGCAGTAGGGAATAGGATTTGTGTTGTGAGGACCCCAAACCTAGAACTGCAGGAATTAGTTGTTTGGTAGGTAACATCATTTAGATTCAGAAAAGCTAACTAAGAGAATCTATGAGGTATGGACATCTAGGTAGCATTTCTAGAGGTTGCTATAGAAAGAAAGAAGCTAGCTTACAGAGGAAAAAACTCAGAACTGATTTTAACTTCATTTAGTTCACTAAGAAAAATAATACCAAGTCAGGTGGAGAATTTGTCTTCTTTATTTTTAGTTTAATATGTGTTATTCTAGATTTAGAATACATATGATTAACTGGGGGGGTGATCAGAAATTTAACATTTAGGTGCTGTCACCCTAGCAAGGGCATGCTGAGTAGACAGCATCATAATATGTGGGCTAAGATGAAGCTGCTCCAGATGAATCTCTCTCAAAGTTAACTGATGGGAACTTCCCACCTTCGAGAATTTTTATTACCTTAGCAGTGCTGTGCCAAGACTGCTGAAACACAGCTGCGGGTGCTGCGCCGACGCCCACATTGCCAGTGTCAGGAAGGATGTACTCTTAAACCTCTAATTTACCTAATAATGTCTTTAGTGATTTGTGTAGGTTTGGCATTGTGATGAAAATGCTTCCTGGCTTGGTTTATAACAAGAATTCAGTTTGCAGTCTTAAAATGTATATTGTCTTAAAAATGCATGTGGAAGGTACTAAACAAGTCAATTTAGAAAAAGATCTGAATAAAACAGTATCCTATCAATCTATCAGAACTTACTCATTCTTTATACTTGAAAATGATACAAATTAAATGTGTTTTTATGCTAGAATAATCTATTGTGGTTTCTGTTTTATAAACCAAGATGGCAGTAGATAGTGCTGAAGGAGAACCAGTTTCCATATTTCAATTACAGTCTGACTCCTTTTCTCTACTGAGAAACCGTAATTGAAAAATAAATTTTAAAAAAATGTAGACTGGACTATGTCAGCCTATAAAGTGGAAATAGAATAATAAGCTCTCATAAATAAATATTTATAAAGAGGTAGGAAATAGTGCCCTCTTGTTTGAAATAGTTTCACAACCATTTGCTAACTTTATGTGTCTCTCTTTAAGAAAGCAAGCTATACAAAATCTGAATGATTCTTTCCTAACTAGTTGATTCACTGCAAAGATTGATTACGTACATTTATCAAAATAAACATATATTTAACTTTTAAGAATACACCTAGTGTGTAAAGCAGAGTACCCTCATATTGCTTATAAAAGGAATATATATAGTTTATTTTCATTCTGTTGGCCTATGTCACAGGTGGCAAACACAAGGCCTGAGGGCCGAATCTGGCCCTCCACTTTGTTTTATTGGCCCGGCACCTCGTTTCTACCCAGTGGCAGCGCCGAGCTCCTTGCCCCTAGTTAAGGAGTAGTTACATTTATACAGTTACATTTGGCCCTTTGAAGGTAACTGCGAGGCTGATGTGGCCCCCAGTGAAAATGAGTTTGACACCCCTGGCCTATTTGAAAACATTTGTTTGGATCAAAAATGTGCCTTAATTTAAACTGACTTTGTCATATCTTTGAAATTCAAAATGTTATTTGAAATAAAATTATAGAATTAGAATTTTAGACCTGGAAGAGACTTTAGAGTTACTTTATTACAATTTCTTAATTTTCTAGTTGAGGAAACTGAAATCCAGGGTTTAAGCATCTTTTCTAAGGTTACAGCTAGAATTAGAACTTGGCTTTTTAACTTTGTATATTCCTCCTATAACCTCCTGTCTCCAACAAGTTAGTTGAATAGCAAATAAATCTTCAGAAGTTTTAGGCTTTCCTATGTATGCAACTATGTATGTCCAGGCTTCAAAGTCAATAGTGATCCCTAATTTTTCATCATCAGTTAAAAAGTGATCCCTAATTATTCTTATAACAATAGACGGAAATTGCTGTGTTTAAATTACAAAACGATCTCTGAGTGACTGAGATATTAATGTATAGTCTTTAAAGCAATTGTCTTTAATATCTTTAGGTAACAGCCAAAGCAGTATTGAGAAAGAAGAACAAAGTTGGAAGTATCACACTACCTGAAATCAAACTATACTTTAAGGCTAGAGTAATTAAAACAGCATGGTACTGGCATAAAAATAGACACACAAATGAGTGGAACAGAATAGGAAGTCCAGAAATAAACCTATGCTTATGTGGTCAATTAGTTTATCACAAAGGAGGCAAGAACATACAATGGGGTAAAGACAGTCTCCTTAATAAATTGTATTGGGCAAACTGGACAGATACATGCCAAAAAATGAAAGTAGACCACTTTCTTAGATCATGTTAAAAAGTAAACTCAAAATGGATTAAAGACTTAAATGTAAGACCCAAACCCATAAAACTCCTAGAAGAAAACATAGTCAGTAAACTCTTTGGCATTGCTCTTAGAAATATTTTTTGGATATGTCTGTCTCCTCAGGAAGGGAAACAAAGGAAAAAATAAAGAAATGGGACTATTATCAAACTAAAACAAAATTTTTAAAGCAAAGGAAGCCATCAACAAAACAAAAAGACAACCTACTGAATGGGAGAAAATATTTGCCAGTGATACATCCGATAAGGGGTTCATATCCAAAATACATGAAAGTCATACACCAAAAAAAGCCCCAGCCATCTGATTTAAAAGTTGGCAGAGGACCCAAATAGATAGACACTTCTCCAAAAAGGATGTACAGAGGCCAACAGACACATTTTAAAAGATGTTCAACATGAATCATCAGGGAAATGCAAATTAAAACAATGAGATATTATCACCTCACACCTGTCAAAATGGCTGTTATTAATGAATCAGCAAACAAGTGTTGGTAAGGATGTGGAGAAAAGGGAACCCTCATGCATTGTTGGTGGGAATGCAGACTGGTGCAGCCACCCCAGAGATTTCTCAGAAAATTAAAACTAGAACTACCCTATGACTCAGTAATTCCACTTCTGGATATTTATCTGAAGAAATCCAAAACACTAACTCAAAAAGATAATATGCGCCCATGTTCATTGCAGCATTGTTTACAATATCCAATATATGGAAACAACCTAAATGTCAATCAACAGATGAATAGATAGGGAAGATGTGGTACATACAGGGGTGGGCAAAAGTAGGTTTACATAATGCAAATAAATAATACAGGAATAAACTGTGTTTTGTGTACTCACAACTGTAAATGTAATTTTTCCCATCCATGTACATACAATGAAATATTGCTTAGCCATGAAAAGAATGAAATCTTGCTGTTTGCAACAATGTGGGTGGACCTGGAGGGTATTAGGCTAAGTGAAATAATTCAGTCAGAGAAAGACGAATTCCATAATATTTCACTTAAATGTGGAATCTAAAAAACAAAGGAACAAACGTGTAGATACAGAGAACAAATCAGTGGTTGCCAGGTGGGAAGAAGTTGGGGGTGATGGGTGAAAATACTGAAAGGTATTAGTAAGTACAAATTTCCAGTTGTAAAAATAGTCACTGGGATACAAAGTATCTCATAGGTAATATGGTCAGTAATATTGTAATAACTGTGTATGTGTCAGATGGCTACTAGACTGATCTGAGTGATCACTTTGTAAGGTATGAAAATGTCTAATTGCTATGTTGCATACCTGAAACTAATATAATAGTATGTCAACTGTAATTAGAAAATAATTAAATACAGAAACCTAAAAAAATCTATAGATAACAAAGACCCATATATAATCATTAATGCCCATATCCACTAATCATGATAATGATTTGGGTAGTACCCATAATGATTGTCTCAATCTGTTTGGCCTGCAATTAAAATTACCATAGACTGGATGGTTTATAAACAATAGAAATTTATTTCACACAGTTCTGGAGGCTGCAAGATCAAGGTGCTGGCAGATTTGCTGTCTAGTGATGGTGTGCTTTGTGGTTCATAGATGACTGTTTTCTCCTTGTTGTCCTCATATGGTTTAAGGGATGACAGTGCTTTTGTAAGGGCAGTAATCCCATTCCCGAGGGCCCAACCCTCATGATCTGTAATCGCTGTTCAAAGGTCCCATCTCCAGTTAAATTGAGGGAGGGGACATAAACTTTCAGTTCATAACAGTGATTTAACATCTGCTCCATCCTTAAATACTGCTCCCAGATATACTACATGGCTTTTTAAATGTCTAATTTGGAAAAAGACTGGCTTAAAATAAAACAAAATGATTTATATAAACATTGACAAGTACCGAACTGCTGAAGGTCATTAGAATGCAGTTGTATTTTTGTAATTAAAAATCTTCCAAGCATATTTTGGGCTGTGGTTATTTTTGAAATAAAACTGGAGAGTCAAGATTGACCTACGCAGATAAATATTTTGAGGATAAAGGTGTCACTAGCCAATGTGAGCAGCAGGGAAGAACAGTCAGAATATTCATGAATTTTAGTTTTATGTATTATCTTGTGTGTGTCTGAAGAACACGTATTGTTAGCTTAAAATAAAATCTGCACCTTGTTTACAGAGTTTAGTTTATGAAACTTAATAGAGTCCAGACTTTTGCTTTATAATATATAACATTGAGAAAGTCATTATACATGGAAATTCAAATACACATGCATGTATTCATTAACTTAACTGTCTTTAATAAAGGTAGTATTTACCTTTAATAAAGTGGAATGTTTATGTGACTAAACTTAAAAATTAAAATTAAATGGACCCTATTAATGATAGTTCAGCATTGTTCAGAGGTAGATATACGTATAGTTTACATGTGACTTAGACATAAACTAGACAAGGATTTTATTTTTATATATGAGTATATAAAGTCTGCACTTTGATATCTAAAACAAACAAAGTAATAAGTTGGTATAAAAAACACATTTTGTCTTGTCAGGACATGAATTACGTGAAGATAGGAATGATAAGCACCTTAGCTACATCTTTTAACAAATAACAAAGGCTCATTTTTGGACTGTATTTGAGGGGCCTGGCTAGATTAATTTCACTTCAAAAGAGCCAGCGCCCCAAAATGACACACACTGCAAAAGTTAAAACAAAAAACAAAACTTCTAATCATACTCCAGCAATGTTCTCAGTATATTAACATTTGTAACCCCAGTTCTCCAAATTGCCATGAGTATTGGCCCTTCTCTGATATTTGCTATGTAATACATTTGCCTAACTTTAAAACCTTCTGTATCAAGATCTTTCAAGCATTGAATGAGAAATGATGAAAAAAAGCAGTTTGCTATGTTATTATCATGTTATTTACTCCTGGTAATTCTCTTGAAAATGACAAACTTTAATGATAAGCTGTTATTTGAGTTGTATCAAGTTTTCTCTGATGTAACTATGTTTTAAAATATATTTGCAATTCTGATTTTTTAGAAATAATCACTTTCAATTCAGAGTCAAAACCACAAGAACTTATTCTGCTGATAGCTTTCCGACATGTAGGAATGGCTGATGTGGGTGCAGCATCTAGCTTGATGTTTTAGATCTAGCTATTAGTCAGCTAATCTTCCTACCTACTTTACTGAAAATATTTTCATTCTGTCTGACAAAAGGTAAAAAATTACATTAACTGTGACTAAAAATGTATTGTGGATGACACATTGATGAGATTAATGGTTCTTGCCTTATTCTTGAACAGTTTTCATAGTCTTACCTTTGGTGAACCTAGAGCCAGAGAGTTTAAATTACACAAAAAATATCCTTTTCTTGTTTCTGGCCAACCAACAGGTGTAGGTAGATATACTTTGCCTCCTCACACAACCAAAAGAAGGAAAACAACAAATTTTAAACCAAACAATCGCAACTGCCAGAAAATCAAACTGTATGGAAGTCTGACAACCAAGAAGTTAAAAAAGAAACATTCATCAGACAGGTAGGAGGGCAGAGACAGGCAGCCGGGTTGGAGAGGACTCGAGGTGGTGACTGGAAGAACAGACAGGCAAGGTGGCGGCTGGCGGACTGGGCAGTCCCACATTTGTGTGTAGATTAAACTGGGAAGAACAACTGGGGAGTGAGACAGACCACACAACCCAGGGTCCCATTGCGGAGAAGTAAAGCCTCAAACCACTGATTGAAAACACCTGTGGGGGTTGAGGGACCGGGAGAAACTCCCAGCCTCAAAGGAGAATTCATTGGAGAGACCCACAGGGTCCTAGAATTTACACAAACCACCCACCTGGGAATCAGCACCAGAAGGACCCAATGGGTAATAGAAGTGGCTGAAAGCCAGCCAAGAGCTGAGCAAGATGCACTGTTCCCTCTCTGCCCCCCACCCCCATACAGTGCCACAACCCAGTGATGTGAGTTGCCTAGCCCTGGCAAATACCTAAGGCTCTGCCCTTTACTACATAACAGCTGCATGGAGACAAAAAAAAAAAAAAAAAAAAAAAAAAAAAAAAAAAAAAAAAAAAAAAAAAAAAAAAAAAAAAAAAAAAAAAAAAAAAAAAAGGCCTAAATGAAAGAACAGATCAAAGCTCCAAGAACAGAACTAAGCAATGAAGACATAGCAAACCTATTGGATGCACAGTTCAAAATACTGGCAATCAGGATGCTCACAACAATGACTGAGTATGGTGGCAAAATAAAGGAAGAAGTAAAGGCTATGCAAAGTGAAATAAAGGAAAATGTACAGGGAACCAACAGTGACAGGCAGGGAACTGAGACTCAAACCAACGATTTGGACCAGAAGAAAGAAAGAAACATTCAACCAGTTCAGAATGAAGAAACAAGAATTCAAAAAAATGAGGAGAGGCTTAGGAACCTCCAGGACATCTTTAAACATCCCAACATCTGAATTATAGGGGTACCAGAAGGGGAAGAGGAAGAGCAACAAGTGGAAAACTTATTTGAACAAATAATAAAGGAGAACTTCCCCAATCTGGCAAAGGAAATAGACTTCCAGAAGTCCAGGAAGCTCAGAGAGTCCCAAAGAAGGTGGATCCAAGGAGGAACACACCAAGGCACATCATAATTCCATTAGCCAAGATTAAAATGAAGGAGAGAATTCTAGAAGCAGCAAGGGATAAGGGGACAGTCACTTACAAAGGAGTTCCCATCAGACTGTCAGCTGATTTCTCAAAAGAGACCTTCCAGGCAAGAAGGGGCTGGAAAGAAGTATTCCAGGTCATGAAAGTCAAGAACCTACATGCAAGATTGCTCTATCCAGCGAAGCTGTCATTTAGAATGGAAGGGAAGATAAAGTGCTTCTCAGATAAGGTCAAGTGAAAGGAGTTCATCATCACCAAGCTCTTGTTATATGAAATGTTAAAGGGACTTATCTAAGAAAAAGAAGATAAAAAATAGGACAGTAAAAAGACAGCAAACTCACAGATATTAACAACCACACCTAAAACAAAAGCAAACTAAGCAAACCACTAGAGCAGGAACAGAATCACAGAAATCGAGATCACATGGAGGGTTATCAGTGGGGAGTGTGAGGGGGGAGAATGGTAGAAAAGGTACAGGGAATAAGAAGCCTAAATGATAAGTACAGAATAGACAGGGGGAGGTTAAGAACAGTATAGGAAATGGAGAAGCCAAAGAACTTACATGTATGATCAATGGACATGAGCTAAGAGAGGGGGAATGCTGGTGGGAGAGGGGTGCAAGGCCAAAGGGAATAAAGGGGAGAAAAAATGGGACAACTATAATAGCATAACCAATAAGATATATTAAAAATATCCTTTTAAAAAACTCTGGGAAACAAAAGTACAATAAAGGTTTTCAGATAATTTTAAATATGTTTTAAAACCAATGGACCAAGTAAATGTTATACTATTAGTATAAAGTCCACGTAGACAAAATATTTGGATGTTTTCAGTTTTTTCACAGTAAAATATGATTGAAAGGTAAAGACAAGCAGTGCTGACAAAGAATTCAAGTGTATGAAGGAAAATTTTGACCCACAAGGAAAAATTCAATTAACTTAGCATGAAAGGAAGAAAGATAATACTGTTCATAAATCATTTGGATTTCAAAGGGTACCATCAGTTTATTCCATAATAATAATTATTTTTTTTACATTTTATTTATTTATTTTTGAGAAGGGAAGGGAGAAAAAGAGGGAGAGAAACATCAATGTGTGGTTGCCTCACGCGCCCCCTACTGGGGACCTGTCCCACAACCCAGGCATGTGCCCTGACTGGTAATCAGACTGGTAACCCTTTGGTTCACAGACCTGAGCTCAATCCACTGAGCTACACCAGCCAGGGCTACTTCATAATTATTAAAGGACAATGCCTTTCAATTTTTTTCATTAAAATCAGGATTCTGTGTGTGTGTGTGTGTGTGTAAATATATATAATCTTAAATATTTAGCCTTTCCCCATATACCCTATTCTCTTTTAAAAAATACTGGTCACAGCCCTGGCTGGTGTAGCTCAGTGGATTGAGCGCAGGCCTGCGAACCAAAGGATCGCGGTTCACATGCCTGGGTTGCAGGCCAGTTCCCAGCAGGGGATGCACAAGAGGCAACCACACATTGATATTTCTCTCCCTCTCTCCTTCCCTTCCCCTCTAAAAGATAAATAAATAAAATCTTTAAAAAATACTGGTCACAATTCATAAATTGATTTTATTGCCCACTAATGGATCACAACCTACAGTTTGAGAAATACTGATGAAAAACAAAGAGAATTTTCTAAGTCTTTTTCCCTGCATGACTTAAAATATAAATAGTGTTACTTGATCTCTTTCTAAGCCATTCATTTTCTTGGTCTTACCTAAACCTTGTTATCACAAAAATTACACCAGCTCCAAAATCATATCAACAAGCTTTCTATTCTCTGACTACAACATTCTGTTCTTCTGTGTTATATGCCCAAGTACTCCCACTACAGTTTTTTAATTACATTTAGACCACATTGATTTGCAACTCATATCCTTTCTTAGCCAGTAGTCTGTGGTCAAACATTCTAATCACATCCTTAAAAATATGAGTACATTCAATTCCTGTGTCTTTTCTTTATAGTACTCACCTGCAAAACCCCAAATCTTGATGAACTAAACAATTCTTTTTACCTACACATGTTCCAGCATGTGAACACAGATGGAGAAAATCGTACAACCGGAAAAAAAGTGGTTTTATTAAAAAATTGTCTCAAACTTCTAATAATCTCTTGGCACTGTTTGACAGTCCTACTGTTCTCTGATATGACTATTGTATATCTACTTTCTCTTCGTCCCTTCTCCCCCATGTGCTTTCTGTCTTCACATCCAGTTGATGACATAACCCAGTGGTTCTCCAAGTGTGGTCTCCAGACCAGCCACACGAACATTATGTGGGAACTTGTGAGAAATGAGAATTTTAGGCCTACTGAGTCAGAAATCCTAGGGTTGTGTCCCCGCAACCCATTTTAACAAGTCTGCAGGAGAGTCTGATGCATGCAAAAGTTTGAGAACTACTGGTCTAGTCTCATAGTTCATTGAGAAGCCGTACCCTAGAATGTAATCTCTGAAGGCAGGGGTTCTGGGGCATATATATCCTGTGGACTAGAACAGTACCTGGAACATTGTAAGCCTCAAGAAGTTATTGTTTGGTTAAACCATTAGATGGGAACTCTTATTTTCCTGCCAAGAAACTGGAAAACTCCTTGCATCTGTACCCCTTTTCTTCCTTTTCCAACTAAGGAAATGTGCCTCATTCTGACAAAGGTCAGTGTTTACATGTATGGATTGGATCGCATCCCTCCTTTGCCTTCTCAGGAACTTTGCTGTCAGAGCAACAAACTTACCCTGTCCCCATATCCCTCTCAGTTGCTGCCATGCCTCATGCCTTCTACTTACTGACCCATTCTAATCTGATTTTAACCTCCACTATTCAGTGACTTTTTTAAACATCGTTTTAGAAATATTTCAAAACAAAATATATGTACCATGAAAGTTACACATTTAAAGTGTACATGTACAATTCAGTGGTGTTAGTATTTTCAGAATTGTTTAGTCTTCACTACAATCTAAGATGTAGAACATGTTTATCATCCCAAGAAGAAACTCCCTACCATTTATTTAGCAGTTTTTCCCTATTCACCTCAGCCCTCAGCCCTAGGCTACCCCAGTACTCTGCTTTCTATTTCTGTAGATTTGCCTACTCTGGACTTTTCATATAAGTGGAGTCATTGAATATGTTGTCTTTTGTGACTGGTTTCTGTCACTTACCATATGTTTTCAAGGTTCATCCACACTGTAGCATGTATTGATACTTCATTCCTTTTATGGCTGAATAACATTCTGTTGCATCAATATATTGCCTTTTATTTATCCATAAACAGTGGATGGACATTTGGTTGTTTCTACTTTTTGGCTATTATGAATAATGCTGCTATGAACATTCATGGACCATTTTTGTGTGGAAATACATTTTTACTTCTCTTGGATATATACCTACGAGTGGAATTGCTGAGCCATTTTGTGATTACCATTTTAAGGAACTGCCAAAACCACCACCGTTTTACATTCCTACCAGAAGTATATGAGAGTTCCAATTTCTGTACATAGTCACCAACACTTGTTATTACCCCCCCTCTTTATCATACTCTTTATCATAGTCATCCTACTTGGTGTGAAATGGTATCTTATTGTGGTTTTGTTTGTGATGTTGGGTATCTTTTGTGCTTACTGACCATTTATATATCTTCTTTGAAAAAAACAGCTGTTAATATTCTTTGCCCATTTATAAACTGGATTGTCTCTCTATAATTGAGTTATAAGAGTTCTTTACATATTTTAGTCCCTCTAGACTGAAGAGATACTGGTCCCTCATCAGATATGATTTGCAAATATTTCCTACCATTTTGAGCTGTCTCTTCATTTTCTTGATTTGTGGTCCTATTTAATTCTTTTTTATTTATTTATTCTTTTTTGCTGTCATGTTTAAGAAAACCATTGCCTAATTTAAGGTCATGAAGTTTTACTCCTATGTCTTCTTTTGAGATTTTTATGGTTTTAGCTCTTACATTTAGGACTATGATCCATTTTGAGTAAATTTGTGTATATGGATGGTGTAAGGGAAGAGTCTAAGTTGATTATTTTGCTTGTGGATATCCAACTGCCCCAGCACTACTTGTTGAAAAGACTGTTCTTTCCTCCATTGAATTGTCTTGGTACCCAGTGCGTGATGATTTATGTTATTAAATTTGATATCCATTTTCCCCTTATCTTATTTGACCTCTCAGCAGTAGGGACATAGTTGACCATTCCGTCCTTCAAATACTCTCTCTTGGTTCTCCTTTTACTTATTTTAATATTTCTTTTCAGTATTTATAGGTTCCTTACATTCTACCAAGCTTTTAAATGTTGGGTTTTCAGTTACTATGGCTGTGTAACAAAACAGCACAAAACTTAGTGGCATAAAACAATCATTTATTATGCTCACAGTTTCTTGGGGCCAAGAATTCACACTGGACAAAGCAGGGGCAGCTTATCTCCGTTCTATGATGCCTGGGGCCTCAGCTGGAGAATTTAGGCTAAGACTGGTATCATCTGAAGGCCTGTGCCATTCCATGTCAGGCAGTTAGTTGAGAATAGCTACTGACTGATATGATAGCCTTAATCCATTTCACTGAGGTCAGGTCCAGGTGCAGCTGAGGTCCCTTGGGTATAATTTCTTGATGTTAGCTCCTTGAATATAGTTCCACTTGATTTGAAAACTTGGGGACAAAAGAGGCAAATTACCCCTTACCCCACCACTACCCAACATAAACTAATGAAGCATAAGATAACTCTCCTATTTCAGAAGGGTGAAAACAGAGGCACAGAAAAGTCACTGGTCCATAGCAGTTCTCATTTTATAGTTTTAAATACCATCCATACATTCGTGACTCCCAAATTTCCTAACATCTCAGAGCTCTACACTACAATACATAACTAACCATTTGACACCTTCACTGGGACATTGTAGATATTTCCAACTTAATATGCTCAAACGAACTCTTGTTTTCTACTTTAACTCTTTTCCTGGTTTCTCCAAGTAGGTGAATGATGCCACCATTTACCTAGTTGCTCAGATCAAAACTGAGGGCTCAGCCTCAATTCTTTTCTCTCTTTTACTTCTACATGCGATAATCAGCAAGTTCTACATTTTCTTTCTGTAGTATACACTCATCTTTTCACATCTCACTTGGATTACAATGGTTTCTTTATTGGTCACTCTCCTTCATTCCTGCTGCCTTCCAATTTCCTTTGCCAGAGCAAAGCAATATTTTAATTAATATTACCTTAATAATATTTAATGTTTTAAGTAATATTTTAATGAATGTAATTCTCTTGCTCACAATCTTCAGTGACTTCCCATTGCACTTTGTGTAAAATCCAAATTTGTTACCATGGTCTGAAAGGTACATGTAACTGATCTTTTCCTGTTTCTCTGACCATGGTTTCTGCCATTTTTCCCCTTATGAACTATACTTCATTTTCTCTGGGCTTCTTTTGGTTCCTCAAACATACCAAATGCCCAGAAAGGGTCTGTACACATGCTGTTTTCTCTGCCTGGAGTATTCTCTCCAAAATCCCCACCTCCACATAACTGAGGCTTTCTCATCCTTAGAGTTAGGGCATTCCTGACCATTCTAAGTAGGTACTCCCTCTCTTATTCTCTTTCACTGTTTCCCATGTGTTTCCTTTATAAA
This sequence comes from Anoura caudifer, assembly GCA_004027475.1. Classification (NCBI taxonomy): domain Eukaryota; kingdom Metazoa; phylum Chordata; class Mammalia; order Chiroptera; family Phyllostomidae; genus Anoura; species Anoura caudifer. The sequence goes on along the minus strand of PVKU01002019.1, from coordinate 190,440 downwards.
AGAAACTTGCTCCAATTTTAAGTTATATCCTATTTGTTTACTTATCATATGTCTCTATTTAGACTGTACGCTGCTCTAGGTCAGGGGCTATTTCTCTGTTATCCACCAGTATATACACTCAGTACATAGGCAGAGTGCCTGTCTCATAATATGTAGTTAATTAATAAGTGTTGAATATTGTTTACAGGCATAATTTTGTTTTGAGGTAATAAATTAATAAGTAGTTATTAATAATGTTGAATATATTATTTCTTAATTATTACTGAAATAGCCTTTTATTTTTCTTTCAGTAACTGCCCTTCCTTTTTGGCTGCCGCTTTAGCCAGAGCCACATCAGATGAAGTCCTGCAGAGTGATCTTTCTGCACATTACATCCCAAAGGAAACAGATAGCACAGAAGGGACTGTGGGTGAGTACCATTCTACAGTATTTGTTAGAAAATATTAGAATCTTCTCATGTGTAGTGGTCCACAGAAAATGTCTGCCAAATACTAGCTCTAATTATGATTACCTACTGATTAATTGTATAGTGGTAGCAAGAGGAAAAAATGCAAAAAATTTCTTTTTTCAAACTAATAAAAGGAGGAAAAGAAAAACTACAGGTGTATTTTGAAAATATGTCAAGGTAATTGGAGAAAGATATTATCATAAGAGGATATTATCATTAATATCTAGACAAATGGGAAGAGTAAAGTGAGAAATATGAAGACAACAGAAAAGATGAGTGAGGGAGAGGAGAGTTTGAGCAAAACCTATTTAAAATTTTAGCATACCTTTAAGACTCCAAGTAAAAAAAAAAGTCAGATATAAAAATTCAGGAAACCACATTAATATAAATCCAGTCCTTTATGACAGCAATGCAAAATGTGATTTAATTGCATGGATCACTGTACTTCTTTTCTTCCAGATAAATTATGAGACTTTATTTATTTAAAAAGGCATATTTATTAATGTATTAGACTTACACATAATTGACAGGCTCTGAAGACATACTGATTTTTTATAAAAAATAGGGAACTACTACTCAAAATTGTTAAGGAATTTTAATATTTCATTCTATTCTGTTTTAAGCATTTGCCTTTAAACATTGTGCATAAAGAGCAAAGCATACATTAATGAATCAGAGTCGCTAGATTCCAGAGAATCTGAGGCAGGTGTAATAGTAAACATTCCTGTTCTTCCTTTATCTCGCTAGATCATTTTTTAAAAAGATTTTATTTATTTATTTTTAGACAGAGGGGAAGCAAAGGAGAAAGAGAGGGAGAGAAACATCAATGTGTGGTTGCCTCTCGCGCATCCCCTTACTGGGGACCTGGCCTGCAACCCAGGCATGTGCCCTGAGTGGAGTGAGCTCAATCCACTGAGCTACACCAGCCAGGGCTCTTTAAATAATTTTTAACAGAGAATTGGTAAAGAGGGAATTACTCTGCTTGTTTTTATTGAGAGTAATTGATTCACTTGGAACCAGATTATTCCAGAGGCAAGTCAGTTGTAATTCCTGTTACAAAGCATTGGTCTTTCCTGTGATCCTGATGCATGAAGTAAAAGTCCTCTAATGACAAGGGAGGGGAGATTAAATTCTGCTTTGTTGCAGCCAGGCTGACTCAGCTCCAGCTCAGTACAGTGACATGAAGATTCATGAGTAATTCCCCTAACTGGTGTGGCTCAGTGAGCTGGGCATCATCCAGAAAACCAAAAGGTCACTGGGTTCGATTCCTGGTCAAGGCACATGCCTGGATTGCAGGCCAGGTGTGCAGTTGGAGGGTGAGAGGCAACCAATCAATATTTCTCTCAAGCATCAATGTTTCTCTCCCTCTATTTCTCCCTCCCTTTATTGATCTACCAATCAATAAAAAGTCTATCTTTTAAAGAAAGTGAAGGAAGCTGCCAAATTGTTTAAAAAAAAAAATGAGTAATTTACAGCTGTTAAAGAGTATACTACTACTACTTTGAACAATTTTCTCTTTTTCGCACACTTTTTAATTTTATTTTCTATTTCAAGCAGCAATTATTTATATACTAATTTTCTATACTATTTTCTGCAGAAGGAGAGCAACACTTAAAGTAGCAAGATTGAAGTGTTGCCCTACATGCCTACTTTGTAAAAATTTTCTGACACCCCTTCTCCCTAAGAGAGCAAAAGTGAAATGAAGGGTTTTTTTCCTTTTGGTGGGTATCATCGATCATTCTGATCTTATGTCTTTCCAAGGAATTATAATAATTCAAGACTGTTTGCAAATCCTTAATCTGTTTAACCTACAGGTGGCAAACACAAGGCCCGAGGGCCGAATCCAACCCTCCACCTTGTTTTATCCAGCAGGGCACCTTGTTTCTACCCGGCTTAAGCGCCAAGCTCTCGCTTAACTGTTAAGGAGTGGTTACATTTATACGGTCCTGAAATTACATTTGGCCCTTTGAAGACAACCTCGAGGCTGATGTGGCCCCCAGTGAAAATGAGTTTGACACCCCTGGTTTAAACCGAATCATTCAATGTGAACTGTCTACAGGGCATGTTGTATTTCTCCATATATCAGAGTGGGAAATGAACACACTGAATAAGGCCTGCTGTTACTGGCTTAAAGGCACTGAAGTCCCCACTGAAATGCCTTTTGCCCTTAAAAAAATTCTCACCAAACCATTATTATATGAAATGTTAAAGGGATTTATTTAAGAAAAGAAGATCAAAACTATGAACAATAAAATGGCAATAAATACATACTTGTCAACAATTGTATCTAGAAAACAAACTAAGCAAACAAGAAGAACAGAGACAGAATCATGGATATGGGCAGCATTTTGATGATTGCCAGATGGGAGGAGAATGTAGGGGAATGGGTGAAGAGGTGAGGGGATTAAGAATACAGTTAGGTAGTCACAACAGCAACAGGGATGTAAAGTTCTGTGTAGGAAATGGAGTAGCCAAAGAACTTACAGCATGACCCATGGACATGAACAATGGTAGGAGGATTGCCTGACAGGGTGGGAGGTACTGGGTGGGGGGTGGCAAAGGGGGAAGAATTGGGAAAACTGTAATAGCAAATCAATAAAATATAATTTTAAAAATCCTTAAAGTTCTTCTCATGTTTCTGTCATCCCTAACAGAAGGTTTGCTAAGCAAGCTTGCATATCTGTTGGTACAAATTTAGTTTAGAAGTAATGCCTGTCCAGACAACCTAAAATCAATTTGAAATATCCCAATATAAAAATTAGAAACAAGAAGGGGGGAAATGATCACTAATACAGAGGAAATTAAAAGAATTATTAAAATATTGTGTGAATAAATTTGAAAACCTGGGTACTTTCTAGAAAAACACAAATTAACAAACTTTACCTAAGAAAAAAGACACTGGGAAGATTCTTAAGGAGCTAGCTATCTTTGCAAAGGAAAAAGGAGTAGGTGATGGTACAGGTGAACAATTTCAAATGATCAAAGACAGATAATTCCAGTGCTTTTTAAAATAAATTATTTAATTTTATAAAAAAGGAAAAATTTTTTATAGTATAACAGTGATATCAAAACTTAGACCAGTGGTCTGAGACAAAATTTAAAAAGGAAATGAGAGATCAATCTTAGTAACTGATATTAAATATAGAAAGTAAAATACTGGTAACAGTGAGTACAACAGTTAATTCATTTGATGAGGATTTTAAGAGCCTATTGTATACTTAGCACTGTGCTGGCGAAATAGCAGTGAACAACATAATTTATATGTTAATTGCCAAAAGGAAAAAAACCCAGAATAATCTCTAAAGATGCCCAAAGAGGCATTTGATAAAATTCAGTATCTCTTAATTTTAAAATACAGTTAATAAAGTAGAACTAGATGGATTCATCTTGGAAATTGTAGAAAAGAATCTGGCTCAAACCAAAATCTAGCATTTATGTTTAATGTATGTATATACTCCAGAATATTTTGGTTGCCAAGTAGCCACTAACACACTCACACAGGCTTCAGCAAAACAGAATTTACTGGCTGCCCTTCAGGGGAAGGGCTATACAGCTAGATTCAAGGCTTCACATAATGTCATCAGAACCTGGCATTTCTCCAACCCTCAGCTGTACTCTCTTTCATTTTGATTTTATTTTCAGGCTCCATGCAGTGTCAAGATGACTGTTAGGAGCACCAGGTCTTCATCTGCCCAGGTTCAAAACAAGCAGGAAAATAAGTGTAATTTTCCTCAGTTGCTCTTATGTAAGTCACAAGATTTACTCTAATCAGCTCAGCTCGGATTAATTTCCCATTCCTGAACCAATCATGGGCATAGGGATATCATTTTCTAATTGCCTGGACCTCCAGATGCACATGGACTGTTCCTGGTAGAAGGGGAAATATTTTCTAGGTGGCAAATAACACAGTAAAGCAAAGTTCCAACTCAAAATAGCAAATAAATAAAATAAAATAATGAGGAATAAATTCATTAAGAAATATGAAGGACCTATGTTAAAACTCTATTGAGCACTATAAAAAAGGATTTAAATTAGTGAAACCATACAGCTTGTTGCTGGAGAAACTCAGTATGAAAAAAATGTCATTTTCTCCCAAATAACTTTATCAATTCAAACACGATGATCCCAAACATGATGGCAACCGATTTCTCCCCTAACAGTTGGCAAAATAATTAGGAAGTTCATCTAGAAGAATAAACACATCAAAGCAAAGTGACATCTTTTAAAATTAAGGATAGTATGCCTGGTGTGACTCAGTGGGTTGAAGCCTGCAAACTAAAAGGTTACCTGTTCAATTCCCAGTGAGGGCACATGCCTGGGTTGTGGGCCAGGTCCCCAGTAGGGGGCACCCGAGAGGCAACCAGTCGATGTGCACACTGATGTTTCTTTCTCTCCCTCTTTCTCTTTCCCTTCCCCTCTCTCTAAAAATAAATAAAATCTTTAAATAAAATGAAATTAAGGATAATAGGCAGGAAAACTAGCCCATGTGATATTCTTATGAATAAAGTTACAGTAATTTTAAAAGAATGGCACTGTTGTAGAAATAGATGGAAAGATCAGTGGAGCAGAGTAGGTGATCAAGAAGCATACAAATACTTTAACATTTAGTGATTATATAATTTTTATAAGTTGCATGTTCATTTATTCCATAAACATCTAATGAACCCTGCTATCTGCTAGGTACTATACTATGACTAATCAAGGAAAATTAAGAGAGAGTTTCTATCTGTAGTCTAATTTAGGAAATGTAGAACATGGGTGTTAGAGTCAGATACATCTGGGGTTGAGAATGGTTTTATCCGTTTGTGAAATGTTCTGGAGACATAGAATGTAGCAAATACCCCGAAAATATTACCTATTGTTCGAGGCGGTGGTAAGAGCTTTAGAAGATGATGTGAACAAACAGCAGTGGGAAGATAAAGGAAGGACTAACTAGGAGGGGTAATGGACAGTTCCAGTGTTTTACCAAATATTAGCAGAAGCTGGTATTGCTTCCCCTAACCGATTTAATCTGTCTACACCAGCACTGTCCAGTAGACAGCACAGCGATGGATATGTTCTCTACTTGTGTTGTTTGGGGCAGTAGCCACTGGCTATATGCAGTTATTGAGCACCTGAAATATCGCTGATATGACCAAAATACTGAATTTTAAATTTTATTCAATTTTAATTAAGTAGCCACATGTAGCTAGGAAGCTACCTTATTGGACAATCCAGGTCTATATAATAAGAGTAATATATAAATCAAAGAATGATATGATGGTTTATATTATTATTTGGGAGTGTGGTAACTATCATGATAGTTAATATCTGTTATTTGTTTCACCCAACTTCATTCTCCTTCAAAGTTTCTGAATTCATTTATCATTCTGTCATCCTCTGTTGTGACTGAGTCAAGTATACACCCAAATGCAAGGTCCAGATGGGTTGGAGTGATGATACAAACAGGTAATTTCTGGCTGAAAGAGACAATCTGTGGCAACTGGTGCTTAAAAAAAGAGAGATTGGAGTTGAATAAACCAGTCAAAATGTTGGGTTGTCTCTTGGCCTCGGTTTCCCTTTTATACACATCTCCTCAGGTTTTGTGTGTTCTTTGAAATTCTTTTCTTTCACATGTGCCCTTTTTTAGTTATATAAAAATGTCAATGGGACAAAGCCACAAAACATGGTTTTACCACCCTGTATTATATCAAATGAGAAAAAAAGCAACAAAAACCTTGAGGTCAGTTTCTGAACATTTAAAAAAGAAATTTGGATAAGAAAACTGGTAACTGTAGTCACAGATTGAGGCAATGGCAGGGCGAGGAATATAAAACGAGACCCCGAAGTTCCCAGGCCCTGAAGTTCTGAGAACACACAGTCCTTCTCTGGGATCTGTGTTGTGGATTGCAGGAGGCATGCACAGCCATTGCCCATCTGGCACACATTTTCTCAGGCTGTCAAGCTATATCTGACTTAGTAATTGAGAATTCTATTTTTTTTTTTTTTAAACCTAGGATGTAGGAAGAACCTCTAAAACACTGGCCTGAAAAAACCTAATCTCCCTTTGGTTATTTCGGTAGCTGCAACTTGAATAGAAGACAACTTGAGTGGAGATGATAGGAGACAATCTGGGCAATACTATTCAGTGTTGCTTAAAAGGCTTTCTTTCCCATCTGTCCACACATTGAGGGATGCAAGTGAGCCTCAGAAATCAGTTAGTAGGCTCCGATTAATAGGTCAGGTAGTAGACTTAATAGTCCAGGGTAAAGAATCCTGATTGCCCTCTCTTTTTTCTATCCAAGGTTACGCATGTAGACAGAATTTGAGTACTTTTTGCTTAGAGAAATAGAAAGCGTTGTTAACCTGTTGGCCAAACTATTTAAGCTATTACCTAAAGCTTTAAGTTAAAAATACATCAAATAACAAAAATACATAATTTACTTCCAAATTATAATCAGTTAAGGAGAGAAAAGTTAGGTAACTGGAAGGAGGTAAAGAAGAGGTTAGGAAGAGGGAGACAAAGACAAATGGTAATCAAGGTAAACTCTTCTGATTCTTGTAGTTTGTAAATAAATAATCTGTTTCTCGTAGTCCTTTCATATTCCAGTTAGCTGGGTAACTACGGTTCAGTGATTCTTCTAAGCTCTCCAGATGATAACCATGGCAGCCAACCGAGAGCGCACCAGTGCCTTGCACTTGATAGCAGTGTCCAGAGCACTGTGTGGGCTAGGAAAAATCCAGCCTTGGCAAAGATCCAGCCCTGACCAGAGGTTTTCTCCGCATGACATAAGGATTGTCTTTGTGCAGCTGCTGGCTGATTTTCTACTAGATAGGTTGTCATTTTCTCTCTTGGGAAGCAACATTTAATTTCTCTTGAGAAGGGGGAATTTCTTCTATTAAGGAGGAGTTTGACTAATGTGACCTACTTCTGTCTTTTATCAGTCAGGCAAGAGAAAAGCAGTTTTATAAGGCTCTTCATTGGGCGTTTCTGTGTTTCTTTCACAGAGATTGAGACGGTGAAATTGGCCCGCTCTGTCTTCAGCAAGCTACACGAGATCTGCTGCAGCTGGGTGAAGGACTTCCCTCTCCGCAGGAGACCCCAGCTGTACTATGAGACATCCATCCACGCGATCAAAAACATGCGCCGGAAAATGGAGGACAAACACGTCTGCATTCCTGACTTTAATATGCTCTTCAACCTGGAGGTAAACGGCGCTTCTACAGTCAGTGAGATTTAAGAAAAACACCTTCACGGTCCTGTTTTCTAACAACTAATGTACTTCTAATAGTGTCTCTGGTAGGTTGGACTAGGACTAAAGGCAAAATGACACAAATTTGCTTGCATTAGACAATAGGAAAGGAACTTTTTTCTTTGAATAGGTAATGCATTCATGTGGTTTAGCATAGGAAAATAAAATCTCTTTCTTATCTTTGTCAAACACTCAGTTCCCCTCCGTGAAGGCAAGGGAATTACCAGTTTCTTGTGTAACCATACAGAGCTATTCTATAAACATACAAGTAAAAAGGAAAACTGTTATATCACAATAAAGCTTTTTTTTAAAAGAAATCTGTTTGATAGTATAATCAAGTGGTATTTATTAAGTTTCCACATTACTGTGTTGCTAAAGCACCACAAAACACAAACATAAAAAAGAATTTGAAACTGAGGCAGTTTTTTTTATTTCATGTGGTTTTTTGTTTTAAATCTTGGTTTCCGAGATAGGAAAGTAGCTGGAATTACATTTCCGGAGTCACTGTGACTGACAAATTGGATCACGTGAGCCTTGTCAACTTAATAACCATGTTCTCGTTAGATTCCTCTTCTCTTTCTGTGAAGTGTATTATGTTAATGCAAACAGAGGTAGGTTTGTTTCCTTTGCCTGTCACTTGCCTCTTTCCTACACTCAAGTCCATAACTTAGAAATTACAGTGCAGTAATTTCTACAAAGCATGGTATTTTCTTCACTTAGCAGTTAAATGTGAATTTTCACCATCAAGGCCTGATAAGCAGTGATGGTGGGTTGGTAATCGGCACTTAGGTTGCAAGGACAGATCTGGTAGTATCTTTGTTTCCAAATGTTACCATGTCCATGCAGATGTAACTCAAAAGATGTTTTGTTTGGCCTGTTTGATACAACACTGTTAATAATAATAAAAAATTGAGCATGCTCTAAATTATTACATATAGGCATTGTTAACTATGATATGCTCATAAGATGCATAGTACATATCCATTTAAAGTTATGTCTTTGAGAATACTTAACGACATGCTGGAAATGCTAATGACATGATTAATGATTAAAAGGATATAAAATTCTGTATAAAGTATGATCTAATTTTATTGAAAAATGTATATGTATAGAAAAAAGGTTATCTGTGGATGATGGAATTAGAGATATTTATTTACTTCTTTACACTTCCTTTATCAGGCCATATAAATGTACACCATCTTTATAATAGGAAAATATCAGGGTTTTTTTGGCTAAATTTAAGAAGCTATACTAATTATTTAAGAGATCCATTTGGCTCCTTCTGCTTCTTCTGAAGCTACACTAACAGTCTCCCCATTGGGCTCAAATTGTTTAGTTATATTCTCATATCCCAATAAAGGTTCTCTTACCCCCACCCCTTTGTGATAATCCCACAACAGCTCGCTCATCATTTAAAAACTGCTTATATATGCTATTTGTTTATCTTACCCTTATCCTGCCATTTGAGTTGTTTAAAAATGATTACTACTTTTCAGTACAGGTAGAAATTCTACATGTCAGGAATATTTTTCTAGGTAGTTCTGTTTAATTAGTTAATCTTCAGTGGCATTACAGATGGCGTTCATTAGATTGCCCAATTAACTAGTTGTAATGTCTGTAGTAGATATAGACTTCATAATATTATCATTATTCTGTGGACATTTCTATGTTGTACTTTTGTAAATGCAAGCACATCCTTTAAAAGAACTTTTCCAAATTACAAATATACATGTAGTCCTTCCAAATATACATTTTGGTAGTCCTTCCAAATCCCCAGATATAGCAACTCATCCCTGCCTAACAGATGGGAAAACAAGCACAAGAAAATTGTATGGTTACTTTGTATATTTGTTATGTTAGAATGACAGGACCTGGGTGCATCCAAGCTCCTAGAGCATAAGGATCGTGACAGATTTACAAATGAAAATCATACACACTGTTGCCTAAAGGGAGTCCAGGACTCATTGTTCAGTGAGTTGTACATCTCCTAAGCAGGCCAGATCTGAGATTTAAACACTTGAGTTTAAGAAGCAAACTACGTAATGGTTTTGATGTAATCTTCCAATTAGGCTTCGTCAGGACAAAGCACAGGTTCCGAAGCCCTTCCCCTGGCACTTGTTCTGGCACTTCAAGGAGCGGGTGGGTGGGCAAGGAAGAGGGAAGCTGGATCTTGAATTAGGGGACAAGATAAAGTGTTACAGGGTGTTTGGGCATCAGTTGTGGTTCAAGCTTTGCCAACTAGTTTGGGCTGTTACTTATAGTGAGAATTCATGTGGCCATGAATGATTTATTAGGGGGATTTTATAATTTAGAAGTATGTATATGCTATCATTATCTCTTTATTTTAAACAACATAATATAATTGGCCTTGTTATGTGCTGGAAGGCCAATTACTTTCTCTTGTTCTTAGTTTCTAATTTTATGATTAAAATGCTTTTCTTTTTGAAAAAGAACTCAATCCAGAACAGCTTTTGTTCAATTCCTCCTCATACCTTCTCTTTCCTTCCTCTCCCTTCAAAATTGTAATAGCAATTTTGAAGCAAATGCATGTGGGTGGTTTCCATGGTGCAAGACAACAACTTTCAGAGAGAGGGCACTTCAGCCTGAGCTAATTAGGCGTGATGTGTTCCAGTGCTCTGATGTAAACACAGATGCCCTGATACTGCAGGTACTTTAGCAGTTGATCAGCCATGTCAGAAAAGGGAAACATTTGGTCTCATTATCTGGTGACAAATGCAGGAGAGGAGGATGGGCTACAGTGCAGGGGATCGGCTCATTGAATCCTGCTATACCTAACTCCCTTAACTGTGTCTGTGTTTCTTTTGACAGGACCAGGAAGAACAAGCATACTTTGCAGTATTTGATGGCCACGGAGGAGTGGATGCTGCCATTTATGCCTCTGTCCACCTGCATGTTAACTTGGTACGCCAGGAGATGTTCCCCCATGATCCTGCTGAGGCCTTGTGCCGGGCCTTCCGGGTCACTGATGAGCGGTTTGTGCAGAAAGCAGCCAGGGAGGTATGCCTTTTCTCATCAGTTCTAGTCATGACTGCGCTAGTGAGCTCAACTTGGTCTGCTGTTAAAGGGTATCTGGATTTTCTCTTTGGGGACAGGCATCATTATTGTCCTCCCCCGAGGCTCTGCTTATTGGTTTTCAGAGAGAGGGGAAAGGAGGGCGAGAGGGAGAGAAACCGTGGTGTGAGAGAGAAGCATCAATCGCTTGCCTTCTCATACACACCCTGACCACGGACTGAATGCCCAACCCAGTCATGTGCCCTGAGCAGGAATCAAACCTACGACCTTTTGGTTTACAGACAATGCTCCAGCTAGCTGGGCCCCGCCAGCCAGGGCAGGGATTATCGAAAGTTCTTCTCCAAACTTTGTTCTTGACCTGCAGTATTGGATTCTTTAGTAGTACCAGTTCTGTCTTCAGGGAGAGGTTTAGTGGGGTGCTGAGATGCACTGTACAGAAACTCCCAAGCTCGAATTTTCTAGAAAGGCTGTCCATTGCTGGATTTGGCAGGAGAGTTTTGTCTTTCTTATTCACTGTTGCCTGCCAGGTTCACACAAGGACCATCTCTCTAAGCAAGCTTGCTGATAAAATCTGGATATGGTGATTAAAACAATGGTCTAAAAAAAACCAAGCTGGGATTGCTCCCATACATTTAGTTCTAAACGGGTTGGCAGTGTTTTGCTGTGTATTTCTTGAGGGAAGATTTGCTTAGATACAGTGAATCCTTAGATGATCCTTGCACTGATTTTTCTCATAACTGGAGGAAGAGCCAGAGCTCATGTCCTAATTTCTTAAGGTTAATCAGACTTGAGGTTTTTACTCTGAAAGAATGACAGGGACTCTATATTAAGATCTAAAAGTAAAAATTTTAATCTAATTATGAGTCTTGTTATTGGTACATAATTAACTAAAGTACTTTATATTCATTTCTAATTGGGAGCCAATAGAAGGAGAATAATTTTTAATTTTTAAATGTAATTAAAGTATTATATACACATAAGATTCTTGCCCTATGACCTAAACATTAACTCTTTTCAAAATGAACTTGGAGAACAGGGTAAACATTTTAATCCATTTCTTAGATCTCACAGTTTTGCTGTATAGCAGTAGTGGGGCCTGGAATTAATGAAGCAGTAATTCAGAACCATTTGGTATTAGGCAAGAGAAAAATATTCTGTATTTCCCCACCTGCACCCCAGGTTTAGATTAATATGTAAATCTACCAACAGCAACAACCAAGGTCTACAGATAGAGGTGCTGGGCTAGAGACCAGAACACAGCGCTGACCTCAGGCCTTCCCAGGCTCTTGAGAACCAGCACTGCCTGGCTGTCTGCCTGGAGCTGCTGGCTGCTGTCCTTCTGCCTGAGGAAGCCCTGACCCCTGAGAGGTGATCTCGCGTCACTGACGTGCAAACTAAGAGAATCACTTGCCACCTTCAGCCTCTGTTCTATCCCTTTTCCTCTGTGTCCTCAAAAGTATGGCTTTTTTTCCCGACCATATTCACCTTATTTGCTTTGCCAGTGAACCTCGAGTCCCTCAGTCCTGCCAGTAGTTCTCTTGAATAATTTAGATTTGTCTCAACAGTTGCTTTTCTCCTTTTTGGGCTTCCATGTGCTGCTAACTGCTGGGAAGAAAGCAGCTATTCCTGTTGTGAAGCAGCCCTGCCTCCTGTTCTCTCCAGGGCATATGCACTGAAGTGTCTTTATCATGTGTTCCAGGGGGCTGAGGTTTTGAACAGTCTGTGTGGGAAGATATTTTATTGGTGGGTGAGGACTTATAACAAACTTTCCCTATATAGGGAAAATGAGAAGTTGTTTTTCTCATTGGTTACAAGGGGCCTTTTACCACCCATGACGCACTGGTTCTAATTTAGGCCAAGTCCTTAGTAACAGAAAGTCATGCTCATTTGGTGGTGACTCATGTCAGATGGAGATGTCATTTTAGTATAGTACTATCAAGAGCACTAAGTACAGTGGTGCTGAGCCACTGCAGAGAAATTCCAGGCTGTTAGTTCTTTATGCAGTGTTCCAAAAGGCCCGTAAAATGATCGTTTGTTCCAAAGTATGAGCATCTTAGCACTCATCCAGGGAATCTGTTATTATCTCTTGTCTCTGTCTTACTGTCCAGAGTATGGGAACATTTGTGTGTCAGTCAGATGCTTTATATATTATTTTGTAAAGTGAGGACTGCCCCCCAAACATACAGTAGTAGGTTAGTAACAAAACAGAGACCACACAATTACCATAAAAATACGGTAATTTTTACTCGTAGGGTTGATATATCACTGAACTAGCAGGAAAAACAATTTTATTTCTCTTTTGTTTACTAATCAGATACCTGCCGCAGGACAAGTCATATGACCTGCCATAGTTTTCTTACCTGTATATAGAGTGGAATTAATACTCATCCCTGCCTTGCATAGCTCAGATCAAATGGATCTGTGTGTGTGTACACATAAATATATACATGCACATAAACATGGGAAATTCACATTTAGAAACAGGAATTGCTGTTTGTAAAATTGAGTTATTAATAATCTAGCTCCCAACCGAAAGGTATCAACTGTAAATTGCTTCTCAATGAGATTTTGATATCTATTTATTTTTACTGACTCTAGTTTTATTTAAACTATTTTCAGAGCTTAAGATGTGGGACCACAGGAGTGGTGACTTTTATCAGAGGCAACATGCTGCATGTGGCCTGGGTGGGCGATTCCCAGGTTATGCTTGTGAGGAAGGGCCAGGCTGTGGAACTGATGAAGCCACACAAACCAGACAGAGAGGTAAGTATGCTCTGCTCCACAAAGGCAGTTATTAATTAAGCTTTACTTAATTACCATAATTATCACCATTATCTCAGCAACCATGCTCACCTTTCAAAAGAGAATTAAAGAGAACCTTTCTAGGAAGCTGATGAGTATTGTATCTGTTTATTGTTAAGGTAGATGAATAAATTCTGAATCTAATTATTTGCTTCTTTTTACTGCATTGCTGTTTAGGATGAAAAGCAGCGAATTGAGGCCCTTGGAGGGTGTGTAGTCTGGTTTGGTGCCTGGAGAGTGAATGGAAGTCTGTCAGTCTCCAGAGCTATTGGTAGGAAAAACTAATTAATTTTTGTTTCTCTGAACTGTCCCCTTCTGGCTCATTGTCTTATATTAACTCCGATGCAAGGGAACCTGAGATGATCATTTATATTATCAGTGTGCTTATTATTATTTAAAATAACAGTCAGATGATGCCTCTTTTATTTTATTTAATTAACCTGCTCATTTATATCCTTATATCCCTAAGTTCTGTTATTAAAAGGGAACTATATTAAGAAGTGCTAAGCTTATTAGTGTTCATCCTTTTTTAAGTATTTTTTTAAAAATTTATTTTTAGAGAGAGGGGGAGGGAGAAGGAGAGGGAGAGAAGCAATGATGTGCAAAAGAAACATTGATCAGTTGCCTTGCAGATGCCCCAAACTGGGGACCTGTCCTGCAAGCCAGGCATGTGCCCTGGTTGGGAATTGAGCCAGTGACCCTTTGGTTTGCGGGACAAAGCCCAACCCACCTAGCCATACCAATCAGGGCAAGTTTCTTTCTTACCTTTTTTTTTTTTTTTTTTTTTTTTTAATGAAAGCCTTTAATCTTTAGTACACAAATCTGCTTAAAACCACAGCAATCCTCATTTCATTCTATTTTGTGTCAGACTGAATTTAAATCAGTGTTCTCCAGAGAATGGAAGCTTTCCCCCATATTTTACCTTGCTTTTATATCTTTATGCCATTTATTATGGATTCTAAAATGACATAAATGACAGAACAAATCCATAGAGAAAACATTGTGCTTTTTAGATAAAAATAATTTTCTGTATGAAGAATGTAATAATTTGCCAGGCAACCCTGGGGTTTCAAAGAGTCTGGTCCCTGGGACCTAAGTTCTTCAGAAAGAAGGGGAACATCAACAAAACTCTGTCTAAAATCTTAGGAACACCTGAGCTGATTGGACAACATGCAAGGGAGTGAGTTCAAAGAACTGAGCTACATTCCAATTTCTGTGTTTCACTTTGGTGCCTGGGTTTATTAGTTTAGGTTTCATGCCTTAGCTCCATTTCTGTTGCTTTTTTAAAAAAAAAAAAAAAGAATAAATCTGTGCATCTGTATGGGTAACATGCGTCTAGTGCACACATACTGCGGTTCTCAGTGGCTGCCTCTGAAAGAAGTAAAGCACTTTGACACGGGGAACATGGATACATGGAATTCAGCTCTGATCCTCACATTTTGCTTATCATTACCAGAAAATTCCAGAACATTGACAAAAGCTCAAAGGACTGATTCAGTTTCGCCACTGGTGTGAGGTCCTCCCACTCTTGGGGAAGGTGCTGGCAAGCTGTGAAGTGGCCCAAATGTGAGCAGCAGAAGGGTGAAAAAGAAAAATTCTGCAAATGCCTCCTGAAAAACTGAAAGTTGGCTTTATCGTATGGCTGATGGGGTTCTTGGTAACTCTGGAATAAGACCAAATAGGGGAAATTTCTCACTTCTAAAATATCCCCCATATAGAATTGTTTTTTTGACAACTCCAACCAAATACCTCTTCCTCTTGATCTTCCCGTCTTTGTCAGGGTATTGAGAGTTATCTTCAATGCCTGTTATAGAGCCAGCTTTACTAAGGATACTTGCCTTTTGTTTCTAAAAATATAACACAAGGGGAAATTGACGCAGGGCAAGAATGTCCTTGAATAAGTAACAGTCTAAGAGGGAATAATACAGACTTCGGAGAAGTGACTTTTGAGTTGGATGTGGAAGATGTTATTCTGGGAGAAAGTTCCAGGTACAGCAGAAAATAAATACATGGGCATCTGAAAAAGCATGTGTTTTAGGAACAGCAGCAAGTACAGGAGGCTGGGGGAGAGGTGGGAGTGATAAGAGGTAAGTGCGGTGCCAGATTGTGAAGGGGCTAAGTAGTCTGGGCTTTACCAGGTGGTAAGCAGAGGGGCCCACATGATCAGGTTTGTATTTAGAAGATATTTGTAATAATGGTTTGGAAGACAGACTAGAGTAGAAAGCCCAGATGAGTGATCATTGAGGAGGCTGTTAATACAGTTTGTTACAGAGACGAGGCAGCTAAAAAGGGATACAGAGAAGGGTATAAATTGATGGGACAGCGGGGAGTTTGTGGGAAAAGAGGAAAGCTAACTTCCAGGTTGCCGACTTGTGTGACTGAGAAGATGATAAAGCATTTGTAATAAAGCAGCAGCAGTTTGGGGGGTGAGGAGGAGGGCAGATGATGAGTTCATTTTGGAAATATTTTATAGTCTAGGTACCAGTAGGATGTCTCGGAAAAGATCATTTACATGCAGCTAGAAATATAGACACGGAGCTTTGTAAGGTTCTGGGTTGGAGATAGTTATAGGGGACCTCATCCATTTTGGCACTAATGTTAGCAACCTGTGAAGTATATACATATAATTTTTAAAAAATTAATTATCATGCCCAAGAATATGTTCTGTGAAAAGTAGAACAACATAATGAAGTCATGTCCTCTGAGTTTGTACTTGGATCTGCCACTGTGCAAGCTGTGGGCCTTGGGAAATGCATGTAACTTCTCTGTGTCTATTTGTTCCTTGTAAGATGTGAACAGTGACAGTACCTAACTCATGGAGTTTTTGCATTAAATGGCACAGTACACGCACCACACTCAGAACGGTCTGAAACAGTCTAGCACACAGTGACAGTTAGTGCTATTATTAAGTGAAGGAGCCAGTGAAGAAAATCAGCAGGGATCAGAGTTACAGAAGTGGGGTATCATAGATGCTAGGGGAAGAGGGTTTCTAGAAGTAAGTAGTCCACAGGATCAAATGCTATAGAGGTCAAGTGAGAAGGATTAAAAAAAGACCTGGAATTTTGAAAACAGGAAATATAGCATGTCCTTCAATAATGTTTTGTTCAGAGTTATTTCGCTGTACCGTTGATGAGATGCTTTGGGAACTTAACTCTTATTTATATCAATTACCTTATGGTAAGTGGATTGTTATATGTCATTTCACTCGAAGTTGCAGAACCTATTGACAGAATTAAGTGAGAACTTACTATAATTGGTTAACATTCTTTTTTAACTGTCACCCAAGGATATGTTGGTATTTTTTTGGGGGGGAGGAGAAACATTGATTGGTTACCTCCCGTACACTCCCTGACTGGGGATTCAGCCTTCAACCCAGGTACGTGCCTTGACCAGGAACCGTACACGCAATGCCTTGTTGTACGAGATGATGCCCCAAACAATTGACCCACCTGGCCAGGGCTATAATTGGTAACATTTGAGAGAAATGTTTTGGATCAGTTAGGTATGAAAACCGGAAAACAATCAGATGAGAGAAAATGAGCAATAACATAAAGTAACATGTAGATTTGGTTTCTTGGACAATTTGGCGGTGAAGAGAAATGGTGTAGTGACTTTGAGGTTAAAGCGCATTTGGGAAAGGGTTGCTTTGATTGTTTTTAGGGTGAGATTTTTAGATCAGACCATGTTTTTAGGGTAAAAGAAGAAAGCAAGTAGAAATTGAAGAAGGGAGGGAGAGAAGCCAGAGTCCTAGAAAGGCAGAAGGGAAATGGTAGCCGATACAGGTGAACATCTACAGAATGAAAAAAGAAGAAATAGGAATGGGTGGGGGGAATTGAGGGAATTCAAGGCTGACAGACTTAACTTTCTTTGAAGTAGGAAATTAGGCCATCTACCCAATCCAGGAGTTTAACGTGAGGAGGGAGTTGAAAAATGAGAGATTTGGAAAGCTCATGGAATAGAGGGCTGAATAGAGACAAGAAGGACTCCTAAGCGGAGTTGAACTCTACTTAGGAAGAAATGACTCTTAAAGCTTTAAAATGAAAAGCTTTTAAACTGTGTCTCCCCATGAGCCTTTCAGTTTTATGATCCGAAGTTGACAGAAGCACATTTCCTAGCATATGGAGAGAGGAGGTTGAAGGCAAAAGGATGTTGCCATTTCCACCGTGAAATGGATAATCATGCCCTCCTACCAAATTTGGGGGCGAAATGTCATGAATTTGACATGAAACAGTAGAGCAGGTGAAAAGCCAGAATTTTGGCAGCATTTCCTCTGTGCAAATCTTTGTATGTTCTGTTCTAAACTAACAGTTGCAGTAGCCTTTTAATTGAGACACTAAAACAAGATTTTTGAGAACAGGATGACTCAGATCACATTTATTTTTAGAGCTGGGATTCAGAAAATAATGATGATGATGATAATACAGTCAGGTGGAAGAACGACTGGAGAAATCTGTGAAGTGGATTGGTGGAGGGCGCTGAATCCCGTGATTGGGAGTTTTAATGAGCTTTAACAGGCTAATGTCTTTAATCAGAACCAAGCTTGAAGAAGATGGTTCTGGCTACTGTATGAACAAGATAGTTTCCTATTTTATAGATAAATAATAGATAACTAATGGAGGTAAATACATCAGTTACTGTTCAGGGTATCCCATGCAACCTACTGGAGAGGGCATTTGGCCCATGTTGGTGCTATCCGAGCTATCCATTGGGTTCTTAATCAGCTTTCGGGGCCTACCTGAGGGTTAAAAAGGGGTGTGCAATGTTGGAGAGAACCTTACTTGGGCAGGAGAACCTATAACGGATACTAGAAATGTATCTCTTCATTTTATCTTCCCTCAGTCAGAAAGTTCAGTTTTAGTGGCGTGGAAAAGAGAGTCATTGATGAGGGCTTCTAACCAGTGCTAGGGTTTGGACCCAGGCAGTCTGACTCCAGTGCTGGCCTCCTTAAGCCACTGTGTTGTAGTCACTATTTTACAAATGATAAAACGCATTTTGCGAATTTTTTAAAACTACTGTTTACCGATGAATGATGATACCCCAGCCTAGGAATTACTGCTTAATACGGTGTTTTTTCTTATGTAAAGAAATGAGTATCCCTTGTAGTAATAAGCTATTTGGTTACCCAGTAGGCTAAGGACCCTTTGGCTAGTTTCTCTCCAAGTACCTAAAGTAAAATAATGAACGGATTTGGAAGTGCCCTGGATCTGGAAGTTCTAAACTGCCTTGTAGATGATGAATTATCTTGGTACTCTGGTGATAGAAACCTAGCCTAGTGTGGGTCCAAGGTCTCCAGTCTTTCTTTCTCTACTCCCAGCACCAGATAGTCAACTACACATTACTTCCTAACAGTTGCCTCTCTGTCTTTGGCCCTTCCCAGGTGATAACACCCAGCTCAAACATCATTCTGTAGGTGGACGAGCTAAGCCAGTAGGGCTTTGGGGTTCTTGCAGTTGTTCACAAGTGGAGAATGAACAATAGCAATAAAGATAGGAAGGGGATGATCAGAAACACACAAAGACCGTTTCTAGAATAAACAAAATAACTTAAAACATAGAAAGCCCTGGCTGGTGTGGCTCAGTGGATTGAGTGCCAGCCTGCGAACTGAAAGGGTTGCTGGTTCAATTCCCATTCAGGGCACATGCCTGGTTTGTGGACCAGGCCAGGTCCCCAGTAGGGGGTGCACGAGAAGCAACCACACATTGATGTTTCTCTCCCCTTCTTTCTCCCTCCCTTCCATTCTAAAATAAATAAATAAATGTAAAAAACAAAACAAAACAAAACAACACAGAAAGCAAATTGGACAGGAACCAAGAGACTAACATTCTATTCCCTTGTCTGAAGCTTGGGATGACTCTTCCTGGTTTGCAGGAGTTGGACTTGATTTTTTTTAATCCCATGTAACTCAAGCCTTTCTCTGTGTTTGCAGCATGACACTTTATTTCTAAACAAGGATAGAGCAAGTATTAAGTTTAATGAAGAGTGATCAAACTTTGGTTTTTCAATGTGGACTTATTCTCAAATCTCAGCTGAATCAAACCTAACCACCAGCAAAAGAACAGCTCTGTTAACAAGGATTTCCTACATAGGGCTGAATCTCTCAGTACAGCGACGAATTCGGATTAGCTAGGGCACAAGGTTTAGTCTAAGCTAGGTAAGAAATTAAGCCCAATTAATGGCAATTATTTAACTGAGAGTAAGGACTAAGCAGTGTCTGATTAACAGAGAATTCAAATATTTTATCTAACACTAGTTTAGAAATTCTTACCAGTACATTCAGCTCCCAGTGCAGCAGAATGTGGTCAGTCACAGCACTGGCCAAACACATCCTTACATTCCAGGTAAACCAAAATCTGACCTACGTTCTAATTCCCACAGGAGATGCTGAACATAAGCCATACATCTGCGGGGATGCAGATTCTGCCTCTACTGTGTTGGATGGAACTGAAGACTACCTCATTCTGGCCTGCGACGGCTTCTACGACACCGTGAACCCTGATGAGGCAGTGAAAGTTGTATCTGACCACCTGAAGGAGAATAACGGAGACAGCAGCATGGTTGCCCACAAATTAGTGGCGTCAGCTCGTGATGCTGGATCAAGTGATAACATCACTGTCATTGTGGTATTCCTGAGGGACATGAACAAAGCTGTAAATGTTAGTGAGGAATCAGATTGGACAGAGAACTCTTTTCAAGGAGGGCAAGAAGATGGTGGGGATGATAAGGAGAATCATGGAGAGTGCAAGCGCCCTTGGCCTCAGCACCAGTGCTCAGCACCAGCCGACCTAGGCTACGAGGGGCGCGTGGATTCATTCACTGATAGAACTAGCCTGAGCCCAGGGTCCCAGATCAACGTGCTGGAAGCCCCAGGCTACCTAGATCTCACACAAATAGAAGCAAGCAAACCTCACAGTGCTCAGTTTTTGCCACCAGTTGAGATGTTTGGTCCTGGTGCGATAATGGAGAAAAAATCAGTTCAATCATCATTGCCTGAACGGAGTGGTCCCGGAGTGTTTCCTTCTTCCTTTGATGTGGGTTCAACAGGGCAGCAGATATATGGAATGGAGAGTCTGTCTCCTGTCTGTTCTAGGTTGGAAAATGAACAGTTCAAATTCCCGGGAAAGAGAGTTTCTAGATTATCTCATTTACGCTATCATTACGCAAAGAGGCGGCATGGATTCAGGTTTAATCCAAAGTTTAATTCATTCCTCTCTGCTCAAGAGCCTTCCCACAAAGTAGGCACTAGCCTGTCCTCACTTATTCGAAGTGGAAAGAGAAATAGGATGTTAAGAAGTTCTCTGCCATGGAGGCAGAATAGTTGGAAAGAGTACAATGAAAATATGAGGAAGCTTAGAAAGAGTAATGATGTTACACACCCAGGTCTTCCCGGCAGCTGTAAAATATAACACGTTCTTTAGACTAGGCTAGCTAGCTCTCCCCCGGTACAAACACCACTGTCAGAGTAGAAACAAGGTAGACATTTCTGAAATATGTGTTCACTATGAAATTATGGATGGCTCTATTCTTAAATGTACATAGATATCTAGAAAACTCAAGTATTTTCAATTTAAATAAAAGTATTGGTGGTTTCACTAGCGAAATTACACAGCCGACCCCTGTGATGTATCTCCACATCCACATACAAGCCCACCCCCGCCTCTCACACCACTAGTGGAAGCTTGTGAATTATTACTTTTGTCAGGATGTAGTGTTGAAATCTCAACGCAGTTGAAATCTGGTCTGATGTGCCTAACATTATCTTTGCAAAACTTAATGCAGACTTAAGGTTTAGTTGGGGAATGTTCCCCAAAAGACTCGAGGGGAACCCTTTACCTCCCCCTTTTTTGGTTAAGTAAAGACTAAAAGCCATATGGGTTTTAACCGGTAACAATGAAAGTAAAACCTAGTATAAAAATGTCATATTCTCAGGCTTGTGAGGCGGCATATAGTAAAGGATTTACTGATTTTTTTTCCTGTAACATAAAAGACAATATTTTTTTGAATTAAGTATTTCCTAGGGCTGTAGCTATTTGGGAGTTTCATAATCTGTTATGGTGCTTTCGGCGGAATTTTTATTATTTGTCATTTTAGAAGACCTTTGTCAACTGGTTTTAACCTATGATGCTAACATGTTTTTCACTGTACCTTCATCTCAGGAATAAAACTGGTTTTAAAGGAGATGATGTCAGGTACAAACATACTAGAATCAAATTGCCATTTAAAAAGAAAATTGAATAGCATTCCTATTTTTTTCTGCCTTTAATAAAAAGTCACAGACAGCAGAGGCATAGGAGGGGGAAACCCAAAACCAAGTATTTATTAAAAATTGTATACTTATTCTTATATATTTTAAAATTATATTTTATTGAGTGTGCTATTACAGTTGTCCCAATTTTCCTCCTTTGCCCTACTCCACCCAGCAGCCCCCAACTTTGTTTATGTCCATGGGTCACATGTATAAGTTCTTCGGCTCCTCCATTTCCTATACTGTACTGTATACATCTCCATGGCTACTCTGTGACTACTAGTTTGTACTTCTTAAAACCCGCACTTCTTTACCCAGTCCTCCAAACCCTCCTCCCATCTGGCAGCCATCAAAATGCTCTCTGAATCTATGATTCTGTCTTTGTTCTTGCTGGCTGAGTTTGTTGACAGGTATGTATTTATTGCTATTTTATTTGTTCATAGTTTTGACGTTTTTCCTAAATAAGTCCCTTTAACAATTTGTATAATAATGGTTTGGTGGTGATGAACTCTTTTAGTTTGTCTGGGAAGCTCTTCATCTGCCCTTCAATTCTAAATGAAAGCCTTGCTGGGTAGAGCAGTCTTGGATATAGGTCCCTCCTTTTCATGACTTTGAATATTTCTTGCCAATCACTTCTAGCTTCCAAAGTTTCTTTTGAGAAATCAGCTGACAGTATTATGGGAACTCCTTTGTAGTTAATTTCTTTAATCTTGCTGCTTTTAAGATTTTCTTTTTATCTTTAACCTTTAGCATTGTAATTATGATGTGTCTTGGAGTGGTCCTCTTTGCATCCACCTTGTTTGGGACTCTGCGCTTCCTGGACTCACATGTCTATTTCCTTCATCAAATTAGGGAAGTTTTCTTTCATTATTTTTTCAAATAGATTTCCAAATTCTTGCTTTCTCTTCTTCTGGCACCATGATGCAAATGTTGGAACACTTGAAGTTGTCTCAGAGGCTCCTTACACTATCCTGGTTTTTTTGGCTTCTTTACTTCTTGTTTTGATTTTTTGCTTCCTTACATTCCAAATTGTTGATTCTCAGCTTTATCCACTCTACTATTAATTTCTTGTAATATGTTATTTTAATTAGTGTATCCTTCATTTCTGACTGAATCTTTTTTATGCTCTTGAGGTACTAAGTTCCTTGAGCATCCTTATAATTAGTGTTTGGAATATCTGATAGATGCTTATTTCCCTTTTATTTAGTTTTTTTTTGGAGCTTTGTTGTTTTTCTTTTCATTTGGGCCATGTTCCCTTGTCTCATTTTGGCAGCCTGCCTGTTTGTATCTATGTATCAGGAAGAGCTGCTATGTCTCTGTCTTGGTAGTGGGGTGTAATGTAGTATGTGTCCTGTAGGGTCCAGTGGCAGAGCCTCCCTTATCACCCAAGCTGGGTACTCGAGGTGTGCCCTCTGTGTGGGCTGAGTACACCCTCCTGTAGCTGAGCCCTGGTTGCAGTTGGCAGGTCAATGGGAGGGACTTACCCAGGCCAGTCAGCTGCAAGGACTGGCTGTGCCTAGTGACCACCAACCTCCTCCCTCTGTGGAGGGTCTGCCGTGCAGGGACAGGGTGGTGGTGTTCCAATGTGGTCTGTAGCTGTCCACTGGGTCCACAGGCTTTGGGGTTACCCAGTGCTGCAGGCCAAGGTCAGCCCCCAGTTATATTCTGCCTGGGGCTACCAACCATGACCTACAAAGCAATATGCAGATGGCTGCTCTTAGTGCTGGGCTTGGAAGTTCCCAGGTAAAGCCAAGCTGTGAAACTTGACTGGCTGCTGCTAGTGTGGGGCCTAGGGCCACTTAGCAAGAGGTACAGGGACAGGGGCTCACTGAGGCTGGTTGTTGCTCTTGTGAATGGATTTAAGAAGATGTGAAGGATGAGCCAAGACTAGCCATTCATATGGAAAAGCCACTGTTGACAGAGTTGGGTGGGGCAGAGCCTCAGGGAAGCACCAGGGCAGGGCAAACATTGTTAGCCGTGTTGATGGAGTCTCAGATATGGTTCCTGCCAGCCAGCTCTGTGGTTCTGTGGGAAGAGGGTTCAGAAAAGAACAATGGTTTCTGCCCACTGTTCTGGAAAAAGGCAGTCCCCCAGATCTCACCCTGATGCCAGACACTTTAGTTCCTCCCCATATGCCACTGGTGCCTTTCAAGCTGCTTCGCTGGTGCTGGAGCTCAGAGGGAATCTTAAGTCTGTGTGTGGGTTCTTTAAGAGGAACTGCTCAGGAATCTAGCAGTTCCTTCCATAGGCTCAATCCCCACTGGTTTTTACAGCCAGAATTTGCGGGGACTTACCTTCCTGGCAGTGGAACCCTGGGCTGGGGGGCCTGGTGTGGGGCTGGGACCCCTCGCTCCCAGTATACCCCCCCGTTTTCCCCCCCTCGTGGTTCAGGGACCAGCCCGTTCTGTGTCTGCGCCCCTCCTGCCAGTCTGGATGGTCCCAGATGTGCTTTAATCCCATAGTTGTCAGACTTCCACTCAACTTGATTTCTGACAGTTACGACTGTTCTGTAGTTTAATTGTAATTTTGGTTGCGTGAGGAGGCAAGCTGTGTTTACCTACACTTCCATCCTGACTGGAATTCTCTATTCTTACATGTTTAAACTTCAGTCACCTTCAAAGTACTCTTCATTTGATATAATACACCTATCAAGACTTTTTCCGCTGCTCAGAAGTTTCTGAACTTGTTGATTTTGATGCCTTTTAGTATTTCTGCTGGCAAAATGTTTCCCTTTGAGGACCTTTTTGATCTGGGGAAACACACGTGCTAGGGGCAGATTGGGTGAGTAGGGAGGGTGGGACACAAGGGTTAGGCCAGTTTTGGTCAAAAACTGAACATTCAGCTTGGTGCAGACAGGCGTGCTTGTATCACCCATCATGAACTAGGTAAGTGCATTGGAAGAGTCTTTGAAAAAGCTCACTGGAGCTGAATGCAGCTTCTCACAAGGCCAGCTGGTACACTGATACAGATGGCTTCCTCCAACACTCACCTAGCGGGGGAAGCCCGCACTACAAGGGGCCTGCCTTCAGAAGATAATTCTGGTTTTGCGCCCCCTTTTGCAAACCACTGTAAAATAAGTGGTTTTGGAAGTGAAAAATACTAGTTTCAACTTCTCTAAAACTGTTTGCCACAAGGGAATGAACTGGTGTGGGAAAGGCTGAGAGCACTGGCTGAAGTGGGCCCAGAGGCCAAGGCCAAGGGAGACTGCAGATGACTGAGGCTGAGGTCTGCTCAGCTGGAGCTGGAGAACACCCCCGAGTCCTGTGACACGCAACTTCAGACCGCAGAGGCAGGACATGGGTTTCTCATCTCTCTGTTCACTTGTACTTGATATTTTAAAATGATCTCTTTGCCGTTTCAAGTTAGAGGCATACCTTCAACTAAATACAGCAAATAAACTAATAATCAGGTTCATTCAGTGAAGCAGCCTCTGATTCCGAGGCCCATGAATGTCTCCACGTGACATTTTACCCTTCCTGGTCCGCCACGGACCAGCCACATCACTGGACAGGGCGAACCTGCTGAGGCGCACATCACTAACACCATCAGGGGCACTAGGTGCTTTTGCTGCCTAACAGGCTTTCACATAACAGTACAAACACTTTATGTCCCCAGACCCGTAATGGAGGACTAACATTCCTGGATTTTAAAAACAGGACTGTAGCATTCTTTGGGTAAAAAGTTTCACTTTAGCAATGACCAGATCATTAATCTACAGATTTGATTTTTAAAATTTGGATCTAAGAGATTTTCAGTATTTGTTTTCTCTTGATTTTGAAGTCACTTCTTTTCTCAAGGCTTGTGACACAAGGCTGAAAAGGAGTCAACGTGGCCCCAACTGTAGGATAGAATCATCTCACCAGCCTGCAGCTTCACCCCCCACACGGACCTCGCTCACATCTTTCATTTTCTAAAGTCTGGATGTTGTTAATAACCCATCAGGTGCAGTGTCAATTTCAAATAAAATTATCCATTAAGGAAACAAGAAAACAAGAGGCAGCAGAATATTGGTATATTACAGTCCAAAGCATTTAGCTAAGTCAAAAAGATATTTTACAGGTTTTCCACAGTATCTATAGCTAATGTTTTTGATCAGAATAAAGAAAGTGAAAGGAAAGAAGGTACAAGTGATGTTTTTTTTTTCAGTTGGGAATATGGTTGGATGGAATTGGGATGAACACAGACCGCATCTTCAAGGGTCTGCATCTTGTAGGTCTGACTGCATAAGCAGTGTGAACTCCATTCTCATACCAGTAGCCCTCTAGAAAACAAAGCGAAGTAGTACTAGTATGATCAAGTTGTAATGAAACACTGTAAAAAATAGCAAATTTTCATTTGTCCACCACATGCATATTTATATAGTTAGGTACCATTTGTAAGGTAATTCCTTTAAAATTCTAGAATACATATTAAAGTAGTGGTTATTGGTCTGGTATGTGCTGCTCTTGGTTCTATAAACTAGATAAAAGCAGTGCTTTGTGAAATGCAGTGTTATATCTTAATGCCACTGGTGATAGAAAGTAGTTCCCTTCAGTTCAAATCCTGTGCCCTTATTTGCTGCTTGCTGATGTAAGCAATAAGTACCCTCTAATGGTTTCTACACATTTCTGTAACTTGTACTTAATGATGGTGTATCTGGTGATTGTAAAAATATTAGATAGATATAAAAGTATCTATATAATATATATTAACTGTTAATGCTGAGGTATAGTCTGTGAATTACGTGTTTTGTACTTTTACTCACTGTGTAATTTAGTGGTGGTGAAAGTTCTACACTCAGTCTTATAAGAGTGGCAGTATCCCTTTTTGAATTTAAAATGATCTGCATCAACTCGTTTGCTTGCTGAAGTTTTGTTAGAATAGGAAATAGTAAAACAAATATAAACAAGAAAGTATAGTACTGGTTAGGGAAACACACTTTAAGTCACCAAGTGAAGTAATTACAACTCCTTGCACATTCACTGTGAGTCTCGGAGGGAATCAGCCCTACGGTGTTCACTGCCTGGATGTGCACTGTTGAGGGAGACCTGAAGGCAAGCGGCAGTGCTGCACCAAATGCCCCATCCCCACTAGGTCTGGACTAGAGAGGACGGAGAAACATGTATGTATCTTTTCTTTCTTGGGAAGTGCCATCCATTATCCTGGAATTAATAAAATTAAAATTGCTGTTGCATTTAATTTAAGAGGATTCTTGAAAGTAACCCCTTTTCCAGGGACAATGTCAACAATGTTAGCATCAACAGTCTGGTTCCGACCACATTTACAGCGGTGCAATGTCTGTGTGGTGGTGTAGTGTCACACTGCATCCCCATGACAACCGCACTCCGTTGTTGGAACACTGTGCCAGTAAGAAGTGCCGTATCCAACAGGCAGATGGAAATGATGCAGAGATGATCAGTGTTTACAGATAAAACTGCTGTGGTTCGATACGTCCTTCCCCATCAAAGGCTGGTCAAGGCTTTGTAAGAAAGGGATCTAAAACATCGTTTTGATGTTTAGAAATAATTTTGTCACTCAGTGGTCATTCTCACTTAAGCAAGGCCATAAAAGGTGACAGACCCCCTTCTTCTGTTCTCACCTTTGAACAGCTTGGTTTTTCAAAATACGATACCGCCAGTATTATAACACAGCTATTTTCCAGACAAATGGTACTGTGTGCAAAAATAACTGTTACTTCCTCTGGCAGCATTTTATCTATTTTGAGGATTGTTTACTGTACTAATTAGAAAATATGACATGCGATAGGATCTCCAGACTGACACAGCAGTTGTTCTGGAAAAGGAACTACTCTGATGAACTCTGATGTATTAGATAACCCCAGATCCACCGCTGGTAACTTGCTACAGGTGGTCTTCAGTGAAGGACAGACAGGCTGTGTTCTCTTGTTCATGACCTTTCTCTGCAAAGAATTCTCTAGAGCGAAGCGAATAAAGTACATCATTCCTTGCCCAGTAAATTTATCAATTTATGAACCTGCTCTACATCTCACTTTTGAGTTCAGTTGTAATCATGAAGAATCCTTCATATTTTAGTAAAACTGTTCATTCAGGTAAGAAGTATGTTGAAATTTTGCCACTATCTTAATAAACCCAACAATTTAAAGCCGCTAGTCATTTGTCCTTTTGATTCCCTCAGAACTGAATATATAAGTCCTGAGGTGGTAGTTTTCTTAAAGTAGGAAGACTGTTTCAAAAATCTGTTAAGTGCTGCTGTAACTATTATTTCCTCCCCAAAAAGCATGTTCTCCCTGTAAATTTACATGGGGTTTGGGGGATGGGAGAGGGAGGTGGAGGGGTTAGTATCCTAAAGTAGATGAGGAACAGCACCTGCCAAAGGCTAAGTGTTGGCTCCTCAAATCCCCCAACTACTTCAGTCATCAAACTGCATCTAACGAAAGTTTTTTCCTTTCGATTCAGTATTTCCCCTTTTAGTTTCAAACTGAACAGAAAGGGAATAATCACGTGAATTACAGTTGAAATTCTGCCTGGAGGTTTGCTGTTAAGAGAGTACCAGGAGGTAGAGACACAAAGAGGTCAGGGATGGATGGGAAGCTAATAAAGCAAGACACCTGCATCTAAGGGAATAGAATTAAACGTGTAAAAAAGTAAACCTAGTTAATGCACTGCAATGTTACTGCCAGGGACCACATCAGCCTCACGGTTGCCTTCAAAGGGCCAAATGTAATTTTAGGACTGTATGAATGTAAGCGCTCCTTAACAGTTAAGCGAAAGCTTGGCACTGCCGCCAGGCAGAAACAAGGTGCCGGGCCAGATAAAACAAGGTGGAGGGCCGGATTCAGCCCGCGGGTCTCGTGTTTGCCCATGGGTGTGTTACTCTTCTCTCCACCCATTAAGTCCTAGAAAATCCTTCAACTCCTAATTCCCTAAATTCATTCAGCACTTAGTATGATCTTATATGGAGCTGAAAGAAGCCAAGAATTGAGGGGGGGAAAGCAAAGGTCTCAAAGAGTCATATTAAAGGGGTTTGCTAAAGCAGGGAATGAAAGAAAAGGAGTATTTCTTTTATTTAATTTTAATTGTTGTTCAAGTACAGTTTTCTGCCTTTTACCCCCATCCCAGCCCACCCCAGCCCTCCCCACCTCCCTCCTATTTCCACCTCCTCCTTGTTATTGTCCATGTGTACAAAAAGGAGTATTTTCATAAGCATTCTTGAAAAGATCCCCCTAAAATACAATTACTTCATTCAAAAGGAACAACTCTTTCTGAAACAGCAGCTCATTGCAAGATGTAAGAGAACCGTGTGAAGTATAGTGAAATCACTGAAATTTAACATAAATTTATCCAAATTATCAGATACAACTGCCTGGAGTGCTAAGGTGTTTAGCTGTTCATTTCCTTTTTTGAATACAAATTTGCCCCCTGACATCTTAATAGACCTTATTGAAGAACACTGTTCTATCATGCTTTAGAAAACCTACTTTTGCTTGGCCTAGGAATAATCTTAGGGAAGGGAATAATCAGTAGACAACATTGCTAAGAAAATCAGTAAACTTAAAAGCCAATAAAAAAACCCTAATAAACACAAGGAAAAAAAGTGAAGGAAAAACAAAATAAGCTCAGAAAATATTAACAATATACTGTGTTGCCACCCTCCAAGGCCAGGCAGGTTCATGGTGCTCATGCACATGGAAAAGCATTCACGGCGCCGCTTGGATGTCGGGCCTGCCTCCATTCGCGGGTGGGCAGGCCACGCACCCTGCAAGCTGCATGTCTCATGTCGTGGCCCCTGCTCCCCAGCGTGGCACCTGTCCCCTTGTGTGTGTCTCATCATCACTGCTCCCAGCAGGGAGCCCCTACCTGTTTAACTACTAGAGAGGAATGAAGCCGGAAAACTGCCAGAATGTTACGTAACAGAGCACGTTTCTGCGCATGAGAGCCCACTTCATGGTACGGGAATAGTTTTATCGGACCCAGTCTCAAGGCTGTGAGAACACTGGTTATCAGGTGCCTGCAAAGGCTATGGAGACACTGCTTCCCTCAGCTACCCAGACACCTGGGTGAGGAAGCCAGACTGCCTCCACTTACCCTACACATAAGCACAATAATGACAGATACCAAAACATAGATCTAAGAAGCTCAGAGAACACTAAGCAGGATGATTACCAAAAACACATGCCTAAGGAAAAAAAAAACTGCCTTCCAATGGTTTCAACCAGTAAATTCTACTGGACATTTAAGGAATAACACCAATTTTATACATTCTCTTCCAGAAAAGAAGATTCACTTTATCAGATCAGCATTACTGACACCAAATTAGATGCAAACAACTACTACAGGCCAGTAACATTGTTACCAAGAGCAAGTGGGGTCCTGCTGCCCTCTGCCACCCTCCAGGCAAAGTTCCAAAGGCAAAGGTTTGGCGATAAAGGAAAAGAATCTTTATCCAAAAACTTCACAATTTTAGAATAACAGCTTTCCACCTGCATATCCACTTTAAGCCTATCAGTTAAGGCTAAAGTGGAACTCTTTAGTTACAGCTTTAATCACTTAAGCCTATCAATTAAGGCTAAACTCTTTTAGCACCTAGTTCCAGCATTTCCCCCTATTAGTTTTAGTTATTTCCTTAGGGTTAGCTTACAAACAACAACGACCTAAGATTCACAATCCTGGAACGACGACAGACTTCTGCCTCAGAGCTCGTCCCCTCTAGAACGCCCAAAGGAGAATAACCCGGCCCCCCTCGGCCAGGCCAGCCCAAGCCCTGGCTGCAACCAGAGTTCCTTCCCATCTAACATACCGGCCTCTGGGAAATGCAGGCAGCTGCAGCACATCCAGGAATCCTCAAGGAAGAGCGACTGAGAGAAAGCACGGGTGAGCCCAAGAGCCCTTCTTTTATTTCAATTTTTCTAACCCACAATTCCATGCGCTCTGGAGACATTCATCTCAGCCAATCCTGTCCTAGACTGTTCACCGCCTCCTCCTAAGCCCCTCCTCCTTCTCCCCAGTCTGATCAGATCTGTACCGATATCTAAATCCTCAGCAAAACAAGTATCCCTACACCCTCATGAGAATAACTGAAATTAAAACTACTGACAGGACCAAGTGCGAGATGCAACTAGCACCCTCATCACGTTGCTCGGGCCTGCGCAACCGCAGTGCTGCCTCTGGGAAAGCTTGGCAGGGCCTTCCTTGCCTTACAAAGTTGAGCACGAACTTATCACGCAACTCCATGCAATGACCCGGACACTAACTATCTGGAGTTAGGACAGACTTCGCAGGTTAAAGGCAAAGCCCCCCACAGGACTGCTCTCACTTCAGATGCCAGGAATGGAGGTTCCAGGCCACCCCGCTTTTGACCAGTTGGCTGCAAATTTGGGAGTTCCCACCATCGCCCCTTAGGTTTGATAATTAACTTCAACAATTCACAGAACTCGGGGAAATGTGTTGCTTACAACTCGTTTTATAAAGATGCAAATCAGAGCCAGGGAAAAGGAGAGACATGTTGGCAAGGTCTAGGAGAGTCCGGACATGACACCCCTGTGATCAGTGCATGAAGATGCGGAGCACCGGCCCCCAGGCACACGCTTCAGAGCTTCAGTGCCACAAGTCCTCACCGCGGTTTTGCCTGGGGGAGGGGGAGGGGCACAGTCGACTCGCTGGAAATAAGGCTGAACTGTTCAGGCTGGTATCATGTGACTCAGCCCGAATCTTTCCGGCCCACCATGCCGAGCCATCTCACTAGCAGAAGCTGTCAGGACCCACCACAAGTAAGACGCTCCTTTCACTCAGGAAGTTCTAAGCTCTAAGAGGCCACATCCCAAGAACCAGGGATGGAGGCCAACCGAATTCTCTATTACACCACCCAGCAATTCCATGCCAAGGCATATGTTATCTTGAGAATGAAAACTAATGTTCATACAAAAATCTATACAAAATGTTTATAAAGTTCATAATCACCCCAAACTGGAGATAACCCAAATGTCTTTCAATAGGTAAATGTATGAAGTGTGGTACATTTATACAGTGAAATACTACTTGGCAATAAACAGGAATGAAGCGCATTTTGTCAAGGGAAACGCTACCTGCTGTGTAATCCCATAAGACTCTGGAAAGGGGAACATGAAAGGACAGGGTGGGGGATCAGCTACAAAGGGCCAACACGAGGGAGGGAGTTCGGGGGCATCAAACTGTTCTGTGTGGCAGCAGGTACACAACTCTGTATTTGTTAAAAACCCACCACAAAGGCAATTTTAACATATGTAAATTTAACAATCAAACAGGATGTGTGGAGGAGGACAAAATGCAGACTGCTAACAGATGAACCTAACCGTATTGCAAATTAACCACATAATCACACTGAAGAAACTGGGGAAGGAATTAACGTAACTTTTCATCTTAATACCTAAATAACTTTGGAAAAGTGTTTTGACATCATATTAAAAGGCCAAAAACTGTACACAAACCCTGTACTGTAGTTGGTAAATTTGTTTCTCATAAGGATATATAGGTCAGCAAATCTTTGTAAATACCACTATGCAAAAAAGGGGGCAGGGAGAATACAAGATGAGCCTGGAGCATCTCGTGGGGGCAGGGAAGGAGAGGCGGGGCGAGGAGAGGTAGGCGGGGCAGGAGACTGACCAAGAAGGTATCAGAAGGACACAGGAGCCAACCTGAAAGAGTTTCAAAGAGCCAAAACTGAAACCAACTGAACTGCAAAATAACGACGGTACTGGATCATAATGAAAATAGAGATCCATGAACCCAAACTGATATAAATAGCTAGCTGGAGGGAAAAAAATGGGGAAGGGACTTTTCCTAGCAGAGTTGTAATAACAAATGTAGAAGAAATCAGGAAAACAGCAAAACTAAAACAGTGCAGTGATAACTGCTGTAAGCAAGTTCCACTCCTGGGTGCCAAAATTAATTAAGAGCAGAAGCAATATTTGCATAGTCTCAAAGTGTTTGCCCCAAACACTTCCTGATTACAAAGGGAAAATAGGAACTGCGGGCACCGTGCCGGGCAGGCACCTCCTTAACCACAGACTCAGGACTAACACCGCCAATAACACACACCTGGCAATGGGCAGTTCTGACCCTCACGCCAGCAAGCGCTACGGCCCCACCCCAGGCAGCCTTTCCAGTACCACGTAGTGTCAACTGAGCAGAAAGCATCAGATCAACCCAAAGACAGGAACATCCTGTAAAACACAGCTGACCCCTGACAAGGCAGTGGTTAGGGGCACTGACCTCCCACACAATCAGAACTTCTGACCCCCAGAACTTTCCAGCCACCCCTTGCTATCCATGGGAGATCGGTTCCAGGACCTCCTGCGGTCACCATTACCCATGGACGAGCACGTCGTCACACCAAGGCTGCAGGACAGCGCCCACAACTGGCGTACAGTGTGATACAAGGCTGGCCAAACACGCAGGTGTAAAACCCAGGGATGCGGAGGGCCGGCTGCATACTTAATAAAATCTGAGTGTAAGTGGACCTGTGAAGTTCAAACCCATGTTTTTCAAGGGCCAACTGTAATTGGTTGTCTTCAAAAATGTCGAGGCCATGAAAAACACGGAAAAACCAACGAACTGTCACAGACTGAAGGAGACAAAGGAGACGTGACAACTACGTGCACTGTGGCATCTTGGACTGGGTCCTGGAACAGAACAAGGGCGGCAGTGAAGTAACTGGTGAAGCCTGAATAAATTCTGCAGCTTAGCCAACAGTACTGTAAACAAGACTAATTTCTTTGTTTTGGTCACTATTCTACAATTATGTACAATGTTAACAAAAGGATAAGCTGGGTAATAAATATACAGGAACTCAAGATTTCTGCATCTCTTTTGTAAATCTAAAATTATCTCAAAAAGTTTAAAAAAGAGACAATGTTTAGGCCTTTAAGCAAGGTTTGAAAATGGCTGTGGACACTGCAAACATCACTCCTACATCTTTAGGCCTAAGAGAAAACAGTTTCAAGAAGGCATTTTCCAGAGATGAAAAAATAAACATACTACATACTGAGCAAGGTAATGGTGGAAGGAAAGACCAAGACAAACTGTGTTGTTTAGCAAAAAAGGGAACTTTTTTTAAAAAAGGGTGGGAATTCTGTTAGGGTAAAGAGTGGAGTGACGGATTGGAAACTGGGTCCCTGTGTAGGCTGTGGGTGACAACAGCTGTAACTGGGAGAACAGGGCGGGGGTCTGATTCGCACACCTGGCAATCTTACGCAGACCAGAACAAGAGCAACCACAGTGAGGAGAGGGGAAGGAAGTGGCATCTTCCCTCACTGCCACCTAAAGTCCAGCACAGCCAAGCAGGCTTACCCCGCCAAGAAGAGGGAAAACGTGAGGGTTCCTGGCACTGTGGAGGGACTGGATGCAGACCCAGTTCTGATACACAGCTAGAAACAAGGGAAGGAATTACACTTTCCAAAGATCCCTACACCAAAAGCTAGCAGGCCCTTCACCTTTGAAGAAATCTTTTGGCCTTCAGGCTTATGATGATTCCAGAATTAACAGAATAGAAGCTGCCCATCAATCACCCTGTGTCCATAAAACTAACTGAGCACAAAACAACCGATCAAATGTTTATGCTTTCTCAAACCTACGCCTTCTATATTGAAAAACAAAACAAATCTACTCATAGTCTGCTCTCAACACTAAAGGTGCAAAATTTTTACATAATATATTTTCATCTATTACAATGTAGCACAGAGAAAAGAGAAACCTGGATTAAAAATATGACCTCATCAAAATGTAATACATTTTCATCTAATAGAAAATACAATTAAATAATTTATTAGTAGTGTTTTAGATTACTGCATGATAAACTATGTAATAACTATACAATAGCATGCCCATTAACAAGCTAGTAAACAAATGCTAAATTTTTACTTTTCCTGAGATTACAGTACTTAAATTTTTCAATTAACTTTTAAAGAGAAAAAGTAACCATATATGTTATGAAGATTATAAATAAGTCTAACTTTCTCATACATTTACTAACAAGTCTATAGACCTTAAAGATGTCTATAATATACACATAATGTGAAGAGAATAGAAAAAGTGGGCTTCCTGTCCCACTTTTAATAAACTGCAGAGGCATAATATTTTCTCAAGATCATTTTATTAACAAAAAGTGCAAACTGTTTTGAACAAGAGCAAACCGTGAATCACAGTAACCGGCAAGACATCAGACATGGAAAAGCGAACAATGTTCATTAAGTAAAATCTAGTAAGCAGATGAGATGCCTCTCACATGTGTGTATATTCATGCTTTACAATGGTTTCCTTGTCAACTTTCAGTGTGACTGCCACCCACAGGCCAGCAGCTCAAACACAAGCGCAGGGGCACAGCGGCCCGGGTTGGCAGCGATTCTGGGCTGACCGCAGCGTAACAGCGACCCTCATGCCCCAGTTCCGCACGAGCCACTGCAGGACGTGTAAGGTGTTAAAAGTATCAACACTGAGATCAATGTCCAATGAATAAAAATAAAGAAGAGGATTTTAAATACTTGTACTTTAGAGACACAGCAATGAAATTACTTTTAAAGGATCTGACACACGTTCATATAACCAGGAATATGGCCAATCCTCATCAACTCCATTCATTTAAAATTACACTTGTACAGTCACACAACAGAAAGATTACTGTGCCGCTAATCAGCGTGCCTGCGTTTGAAAACACGAGAAGAGAGAAGTTAACTTGTCAGTCAACATGCTCTGAAGAGGAGATTCAGCCTGGTGTCACTTCAGTTACTCACACAAAGTATCTACGGGGCAGAATCTACACATAAGTAATTTTTCTGTTCACTGACCTGCGGGCACGGATGAAATACGCAGGGTTTAACGCCCACAGTATGAAGGTGGGCCATTAGGCACGGCCGAGCATCTAGCCGAAAGCAGAAGGGTGCTCGTGCTGAGCACCACCGAGTGCACGCACCGTCTCTAGGGCCATTTTCTGGCAGTTAATTGCCCTTCTGTTGTAGCACACAAACTGCTTTTTACAAATATACTATTTCACTAAATTAATTAAGGACTAAATGTTTATTCATTACATTACACAGAACTTCCCCCACACTCTTAATTTTTCCCTGTATACTAATAATGTCTTATACTAGAATTGTGCTACTTCCTAAAGTTTCAGTATTACTACTTCCGGTAGATATGATAAAAAAAAAAAAAAAAAAAAGAAACCAAATCTGATTATCTGACAGATGACAATTTGAGCACCAACTTACAGCGCATTTCAGGGTCAAGATAGCTTGCAAGTCAGTTCTCTTGGTTCGAAAATTACCTTCCACTCTTTTCTTCAGTATTGAAGCTGAAATCTTCAGGGCCTATTTGCTCACCACCAGGAAAACTGGAATGTGTATCTAAGATTTAAAAAAATTAAAAAATTAAAAGCAGATTACATTTTCTAAAGACAAGTATTTTCTTCTCCACGTTGTTAAATGATCTTACCAAGTGTGGTATTTAAGTGATAAAGATTTGCTGGGTTGTAAACAAAGCTGTCTTTGGAGAATTTGTGATCTGAGTCAGGTGTAAGCAAAGACAAGGAGGAAAGAAATGTGCAACAGGAAGTGCAAGGCCCTGCCTCCCTCTGTCCTCCTGGGGACACTGGGAGCAGCTGGAGAAGGGGACAGGAGATGAGGATGCACACGCCAAAGACTATGTAAACATGTGAACTTCACAGCCAGTTAAACTGCACATGCAAAGATCATGACAAATACCTATCAGCACTCAAAAACTTGCTAAAATTTGGCTCTTTCTTTTAGAAGGAGTGGAAATTACTGAAAGTGTTTTAATACTTAAAAATCATCAAATGCTTAGCTCTGTACTGAAAAAGACACTAGAACATCAGGAAAATGTGTAAACTATAGAGCTGACAACCATAGACACCTGACAATGTTGTCATCCCAGGAAATCTTGGGGAGGAATGTGTGGACTGGCCACCACGGCCTCCAGAGAAAACAGGAACAGGTGACAGATGCTCCCCGAACGCCCCGTGGCGGTCACTGTACACGCAGTACATGCAGTACACGCACACACTCAACCCTGTGTTGTGCACCCAGAACAAAACAAAAATATCCACAGTGGGGTTCTCTCCATGAGTTTTTTTTCTGAGATGTTTTTGGGAGGTAGAGGGAGTAAAAATTGGTGATTCCACTACTTGCATAATTTCTAAGAAATCAGAAAAAGGTTATGTTTTTTTAAAAAAGATTTATATTTATTTACCTTTAGAGAGAGGGGAAGGGAGAAAGAGGGAGAGAAACATCAATGTGCGAGAAAAACATCGATCTGTTGCCTCTTGCACGTTCCCACTGGGGACCTGGCCCGTAATCCTGGCCCCACAAGTGCCCTTGACTGGGAATCGAACCAGCAACCTTTCAGTTGGAATCGAATCCACTGAGCCACACCAGTTAGAGCTGAAAAAAAGTATCTTTAAAAAAAATTATCTAATTAGCTGGACTAGAAATATCTCTAAAAAGAAAAAAAATCCCTCAAATATCTGAAACCTTTCTAGTGGCTGGCCGACATTTTCTATAAAGGGGCAGAGTAAATACTTCGGTACTGCAGGCAACAAACAGTCTCTGTTGAAAACGCTTCTTCGTGTTTGTTTGTTTTTACAACCCTTCACAACACAAAAGCTCTTCTCAGAGGTCACAGGCTGTCCTGAAGCAGGTCACCGGCCTCTGCTGCACACATCTAACAGGCAGCGCCCACTAGATGTCTGACCAGCCAAATACTACCTACGTTTTTTTCAGTATTCACCATTTAGTTTACCCTATGCACACTGTCTCACAAATGACAATAATTACAACAGAAAAAGCAGCAGAAGCAGCAAGAGCAGAAGGAGCAGAAATAAAAGCAAAACAGGCAGTGGCAGCGGCAGAGACGGCTTTATTCATTTCTGTGAAATGACACCACGTGCTGCACCTTCATCTGGGGGCTGTGCCAGGAAAGAGTCGTGAAACGCGCCCAGGCTGGTGTGCTCGTCCTGCTCCTCGTTCTCAGTGTCACATTCCGCATCACTGTCACTGCTCATTCCTGCCCGGAAAGATGAGAAGAACATGTTTCTAACAAGAAGCCACTTTCAATGAAAGGAAAGAGAAAACCTCCGTATTTACTAGACAGTGATTCCCACTGAATGCTAGTACAAGACACCGAACAAATACAACATGGAAAACCAACCCCTAAACCTCTGCTCACTTTAGTTAGCAGAGCAGCAACCCTCCTTCTGTTCTCAGAGACTACAGCCACCCTTCCCACAGTCCCCGAAGTCAGCATCTGAAACCAGTCTAATGTCATTACACTGACATTATTTTCCCCAAAGTACACAGTTTTTTCCATAGTCATGAGAAGTAACAGGAACCTTAATACCGAATGGCTGTACGTATAATAGTTTCTAACTTAAAACATATAAATATGAACATGTTACGTAAATTCAAATACATTTACACACATTTATCTGTGTATGTACATATAAAAAAACTTCCAGTAATTCTAGCAATAAATGAGTTGTTAT
Source organism: Anoura caudifer (assembly GCA_004027475.1). Lineage (NCBI taxonomy): Eukaryota > Metazoa > Chordata > Mammalia > Chiroptera > Phyllostomidae > Anoura > Anoura caudifer. Next base: position 152,195 of record PVKU01002019.1, on the reverse strand, counting down.
TACATTTAGGCCTCCAATTTCGTTTCTGTATATATCAGCTGATTTTTAAAAAGAAAAATTCTATAGAAAGTACTGTTGCAAGAACACAGTGATCCCAAAACCCTGAAAAACAGTAGAAAAACTATGCTTTTTCTATTTATCAACTATAGTAGAAAAATATAAACTTAAAATACTATTTTAACAAACAGCCACATTTAACATAAAGAAGGGGGAATCCATAGCCACCAAAACGCGCTGTGGCCGCTGGGACCTTTTGCACTGGGGGGGTGAGGGGACGGGGACGACACAAGCAACCTTTGAACCCGTCGTCGTAGAAAGGGGACTGAAACTGAGACTAAAACTCCACTCCATGCATGAAGCCAATATTCCTTTAGAAAGAATGGACTAGAAAAAGTCTGCCTACTGGTATAGGAAGACAGCAAGAAATCTGGTCTGTTTCTGCAGGGCTCAGTTCACCTCAGATTTCAAACTAAGGCCTGTGTACTTCTCATTTAGGTTTGGGATTTAAAGTTGAGGCTCAAATCTCAGGACATTCGCATAAAAATTGGCCAGGAACTAGTGTTATCTGACAAAGCAAATGTAAAAACCCTTGGGAGGGGAGGTTCCTGGTCAGCTGGAGTAAGCACATTCCACTCAGCCCTTGCCACTGAATGCAGCTACAAACCTGGACAGAATGCAAGGAGCAGCTGTTCGAAACTCTGAGAAGCAAGGGGTCCCCAACCCTGGGGCCACAGACCGGCACCACAGTCCGCGGCCTGTTCAAAACGGGGCTGCAAGGGAAGCTCACCTGAGCTCTGCCTCCTGGCCCCCACCCCCAAAGAAGGGTCCCTGGTGCCAAAATGGTTGGGAACTGTTGCTGAAAATTACATAGAAATAAGCATATCGATGTAGACCAGAATTTGAAGTACCACCAAATTGGCAGATTTAAACAAGACCTGGAGTCTCACAAAATGTATTAAAAATGTCTAGGATACAATCCAAAATTACCTCAGCATATGAAGAGCCAGGAAAAGACAATCAACTAACACCAACATGAGATGACAGAGATGTTGAGATCACCTAACAAAGAACTCAACATGGAAAACAAAAGGAGAGATATTTTTTAAATTACTAAGACTTTCTAAAAATGGAAGATAGTCATTTTAAAATTAAAATATTAGTAATTAATTTAGAGCAACTTGAAAAAGGAAACTTAAAGACATAAGTGAGAAAACTAGTAACACCAAAGAAAAATGAGATGAGAACTGTACAAACAGAGGTTAAGAAGAGACAAGGGGATAAAAAGAGAATGATTCAAATGGCCATAGAGAGAGCGAAAGTAACAAAACAGAGGGACAGTATGTTAAGAAAAAAATGGCCGAGAATTTTCTGGAATTAATGAAAAATAAAAAATACAATATCCCGATAGTTCTGGGATGTGGCTATAGCAGTATTTAAAGGAAAACTTATAGCATTAAATGCTTTTATTAGAAAAGAAAAGGGTCTCAAATTAACAATCAAAGCACCCACCACTTTGAGAAACCAGAAAATGGGCTTCGGGCGGTGTCTGAGTTAGCCGAAGCGTCACCCCACACACCAAAAGGCTGCAGGGTTTGATCCCCAGTTGGGGCGCATTTGGGAGGCAACCAACTGATGTTTTTCTCTCACACTGATGTTTCTATGTTTCTTTCTCCATTTCTCTTCCTCGCTAAAATCAATAAACATAGAGGAAGCAAGCACATACAATGGCTAAAGATAGTTTATTCGATAAATGGTGTTGGGAAAGATACGTGCAGGAAAATGAAACTAGACAACCTTCTTACATCATACACAAAAATTCAAAATGGATCAAAGACATAAATGTTAGACCTGAAGCCATAAAAATCCTAGAAGAAAACACAGGCAGCCAAATCTCGGCCACTGTCTGTAGCAATATTTTATCAGATATATCTCCCCAGGCAAAGGAGACAAAAGAAAAAATAAATGGGACTACATCAAACTAAAAAGTTTTTGCACAGCCAAGGAAACCATCAACAAAATAAAAAGACAACCCACAGAATGGGAGAACATATTCACTGATACATCTGATAAGGGGTTAATATCCAAAATTTATAAAGCACTCACAAAATTCAACACCAAAAAACCAAACCACCCAATTAAAAAAATGGGCAAAGGACGGGAATAGACACTTCTCCAAAGAGGACATACAGATGGCCAATAGACATAAAAGATGCTCAGTGTCACCAATCATCAGAGAAATGCAGATTAAAACCACAATGAGATACCACCTCACACCTGTCAGAATGGGTATCATCAATAAATCAACAAACAAGTGCTGGCGAGGATGTGGAGAAAGGGGAACCTTGTGCACTGTTGGTGGGAATGCAGACTGGTGCAGCCACTGTGGAAAGCAGTATAGAGATACTTCAAAAAATTTAATATGGATCTGCCTTTTGACCCAGTAATCCCACTTTTGGAAACATATCCAAAGGAACTCACAACACTAATTCGAAACATAAGGACCCCTATGTTCACTGCAGCGTTATTTACAATCAGCAAGGTATGGAAGCAGCCCAAGCTCTGTCAATATAAGTGGATAAAGCAACTATGGGACATTTATACAGTAGAATTCTGCTTGGCTTTAAAAAATCAGAAAATTTTATCCTTTGCAACAACATGGATGGACCTGGAGAACATTATTACGCTAAGTGAAATAAGCCAGTCAGAGAAAGACAAATACCATATGATTTCACTCACGTGGAATCTAATGAACAAACTGATCTAACAAGCAAAACAGAGACAGATTCATTATAGATGGAGAGCAGATGACAGCTATGGGGTGGGGGGTGGGGGGGGTTGGAGGTTAGGGGGTGGAGGGATTGAGCAAAAAGGACTCACAGACATGGAGAGCAGTGTGGTGATTGCTGGGGGCAGGGGGTATACAGGGACTAACAGGTAATAGAAAAAAACAAACATTAAATTAAAAAATTAAAAATTAAATACATAAAATCAATAAACATATCCTCGGGTCAGGATTATAGAAAAAAAAGAAACTAGAAAAAGGAGCAAATAAACTCAAAGTAAAAGAACAGAAATAAAATTAGTAGAAAAACAACAGAAAAAGAAATCAATGAAACAAGAAGGTCGTTCTTTGAAAAGATTGGTAAAATTAAAATGCTTCAAAACAGACTGAAGAAAAAGAGCAAACAACTCTGCCAGCATCAGAAACGGAAGCCAGGCACCACTATGGGTCCCGCAGCCATGAACAGGGTAAAGGACTTGCACAAACAACTTCATGCTCGGGAAATCGACAATGTGGATGAAAATGACAAATTCTTTGATTCAGATACCAGCTACCAAAGCTCATTCAGATAAAAATAGGTAACGTGAATCAGTATTTTAACCACTAATAAAACAGAATGTGTAGGGGGCAAAAAACCCAAATCCAACAAAAAATAAAGACTGGCTACAGATGGCCTCACTGGTGAACCCTTCCCCTGGTTTTCCCTGGTTTAGAAGGCATAAACAATGTACGGGCATTTCTAAAATCTCTTTCTTTAGCAAAGAAAAGGGAGGGCGGAGGAACCTTTCTGCTCTGGAGAGTGAACGGTGAGTGACAGTTTGGAGACCAAACCAGCTATTTCCACGAAGCACCACCACCACCTGGTGGCCTTGCAGGGAACTTCGGAGAACACTAACAGTTGAGTTCTTAAAACTTGAGGCACAAATTTTACCATTTACTACTAGTGTCTCTGAATTCCTAATAGAAAATAACCTTCAGGATTCACAAAAAGGTATTGAAATTCTCTGAGTTTCCCCAAATCTTAACTTATTATTTAAATACTTACATTTATTTGTCCTAGCTGGTGTGGCTCAGCGGACAAAGTGCTGGTCCGTGAACTAAAGGGTCGCTGGTTAGATTCTGAGTCAGGGCACATGCCTGGGTTGTGGGCCAGGTCCCAGTAGGGAGCACAAGAGAGGCTACCACGCACTGATCTTTCCCTCCCTTCCTCTTTTTCTAAAAATAAACAAAATCTTAAAAAAAAACCCCACATGTTCATCATATATATTTTTAAAAAACTGTTTAATTTGTATTGCAGTATTTCTAAGAACTGTAGCCTGCAGTGAATATTCAAATGCTGGGAAATGCTGTGAACATTACTGGGTAGTATTCAAATAATGTTAACATTTGGGACGTTTGGCAAGGTTTACGGTACTGCATAGAATCATAGGTCAAAAATGCCAAGTTAAGAAATTATTTTGCTTCCCAAACTCCTATTCCTTGTACCACCACCACTCCCAGGACTCCTATAAAACGCAGTATAAACGCGTTAGCATTATACTTGTATAGCAGCAGACAGGGCCAAGAGTGTACTTATGAAATGACAACAGCTACAACCAGGGCTGATTTGACTGTAACTGCTTCTTTCCAAGGCGCTCCTGTTGATCGTAACCTTTGACTTCCAGGATCTGCATTTCTGGTTTCTACTTTCAACTTTGTGCAAGTGAACTCCTTCAAACCAGTCATGTTTCTGTGCTGACTGTTAAGATGAACCCTAACAGAATTAGAGTAACTTCCACTGTTTTTATTCGACTCCTTCTTTCAGGATTCAGGAAATGCTGGGAAGAAGCACTACTGGTCTTTCAGCAAGCCCCAAGACTTGGAAGGGGCCTGGCTTTGTGAATGCAGTAAGAAGGACGGATTAATCTCCTGGCCTCTAGCGTAAACAGCTGAGTTACTAGGTCAACAGGTCCTGTTGGACCCACTGCCATCAGTAACTGAGAGTGAGTAAACAAAAGCTTGAAGGCTTTCATTTGTTTGAAATGAGACTACCTGCCACCAGCAACAGGCCTCAAGCTACCTGCTGTGCCTTGCCCTGTACACTGTCGTGTCTGCCCACGCATTAAGTAATGATTAAAGCAAACCAGTGATATTTCACCTACCATAAGAAATTTTAATACTGGACCTTTCTTGATCTCACTAGAAGGTTTTCACATAACTGGCTGTCACTGGAAGGTACCATTAAACTGAAGATGCTTCAGAGATGCCAATGTGGAACAACTTAGAGTAAAATTTTAAATAGGATATTTCTATATCAATCACATACCACTTTTTTTGAGCACGGGCTTCATGCTCAGTACTGTCCAAAGCTAACGTCTGAGTTATAACTCCCTCATTCAAAGGCGCTCAACTTTCTGAAGCCTGGAAAACACATCAAACACTTGGTACAGCAGAGGCTAACACCCCTCCTCCTTTCCAGGAGAGCCCCAATGTTGTTCTGCATAGCCGTGTGAAATGGGCTGGGGAGGGGGGGGCAAAATGTTTCAACTTTGCCATTTCCTTTTCTTGCCAGTGATTAATGAGATATGAGAGGAAATTAGGAAGCTGTTGCGGTTCTCTGAGAAAGGTTTTCCTTGTTGAGAAGTAGAGACACATAGAACTAACCCTCCCCTACTCCCAGAACGCTGTTCCGACTCCATATGAAGTTTGGAACAGCAGCAACTAGCATGCCATCCTGAGGGGAGCTAAGTAAACTCACTGAGTGATAGAATAAAAGATGGGGGGAAAAAACTGAGTTTTTGATGACAGTGAGTGGCTAAATTTTCCAACCCTGAAACTGCCCTGGCCAGAATTAGGTGAGACTTCTTGTTAATACAAGAGAGTAAAATCTTTCACATTGTTTAAGCCAGCTGATTTGAGGTTCTGTAACATGTTAAAAGCTCTTCATCAGTATTCCAGAGGGAACGGACAATGCCGGAGCACCGCTCCGTGTTCCCCTCGGGTGGGCAGCCAGCAAGCTCTGCAGCAGCTGTGCTGCAGCTTCTCCCTGGGTGCGCATTTTGGTGCCAGGTCTTAACTGAAAAGGATCAGTGCTACTTAAGTAGGAAGTTAGTCAAAGTATTGTCTCCAGTTTTAGACACACCACGAAAGAAACTGGTCTACCTATCCTGTAGGGTGTCAACCGGGTGGGGTGGGGGTGCCAAGCTTCAGGCACCCCCTGAACAGATATTCTGTTCAGCATCAGGCCAGTGAACAGAATATCAATACCAGCGTGTCCCAGGTGGTCCCAGTTAGAAAGGAAAAGGCTGGTTGATGCCTGTCATGTCTAAGAAAAGTCACATTTTACTGACCCTCAGGAACATTTGAGAGACCACTTTAGTAGTCCTAAATTCCCACCTAGTAACACAAACAATGCCTTATTTTAAAGTTTCTTCAGACAGCTTGAGAAAGAGAGGAGGGGAGGAAGAAGTGGTGGATGAAGAGAAAGAAACACACACCAACCCACAGCGATCTGACAGAGAAAATTTTCTCTCAGGTATTCTCAAATAGCGAGCCTTGCTTTCCCTAAGCATGGACACAAGAGAAACCCACTCAACTTCCTACCAGGCTTACCAGTGTGAAAAATAAAGGTTATTTGAGCACCGGCTCCTGCTGTTGATAGAACAACCACCACAGCTGTGAGGAAGGCCCCATCCTCCTCTCACAAACAAAGCAGACTCCAAAGGGCAAGAGAGCTCCTTCTGTCCACTGCGCTCCTTTCTTCCAGCCTCATTAGTCAGCCTCCTGCTCGCTGAGACTCCGGTGGTGAACCAACCAATCTGCAAGGGTGTACTTCTGAGGCACTGCTGATTTGCATGTTTACAGCTTTTCTTACTGAGTTTTAGGTGTTTTATAACACAACACTTCTTACACAGAAGAAAATGTGTTACTAACTAATAGCACTTAGTAAATATTATTATTTTCATTATTACACACTTGTTCTTTGAGTTCCCCATATACCCTTTCACAGCCCCCATCATTCTATATTAAATGGGCTAGTAACTGGTCTCTCTGACAACTGACCAGTGGTTTCTATTGCTCTCCCTGCCTCCCTCCCACCACCATCAACACACAGTATATACAGTGCACCGGAGAGCTACAACTTGCTCCCATTTGTAACTGTGACCCACTCTGGCAAGTAATTCTTAAGGAGTGTCACTCCTGGTTGAGAGTCACTCAACTCGACCATTGGCTCTCATGCCTCCATGGAGACATCTGGCAGTGTCTGAACATTTCTGGTTATGGTAACTTGGAGGCGGCACTATTGGAACCTCCTGGCTAAACACCAAGGACACAGCTAAACATGCTACAATGCTCAGGGCAGCCTCCTACAACAAAGAATCACTTGGTCCAAAATGTCAATAGTGCCAGCCAAGGTAGAGAAACCCTGAACTAAAGAGTGGGTTCAGAAATTACTTTACCACCAGCACCATATGCAATGCCAGCAAATAAATTAGAAGCGCTGTTCATAAATGCTGCATGACTAAAAGGAGCCTTTAAGTCCAGCACATTCTATAAAAATTTAAGCCACTACAATTTATGATCCATACATTGAAATACATGGAAACAAATCCCTACAGGTCTTTTCTATAAAGAACAATCGTAATATTTTATTCTTAATGTCTTAACAATCAATACTTCAGTTTAAAAGTCCTTTCCATTTTATCTCTTCTACTGAAATAATGCCGCCTACCACAGGAGTACCAGACTAGGACGGGAGACCAAAATGTTTACTGTTCTCACTGAAAAACCTGAAAATGCCATACACCCACACACCTTCTCACAGGGTATAGCCAGTATGTTGGCACTTGTAGCTCTGAACTACAGTTCTTCAATCACTGACATTCAAATAAGTACAGAAATGGAAGGTGGCAGCTTCACTCAGAAATAAAAAAAATTCAATGCTGAGTATCACTAATAGAGCTGACAGGCTATTTTGCTAACCTAAAAAGGACACAGCAAGGGCAAGACACATTAGCCCTGTTTTAAACACCTTCAAAATTACAAAATTCTTCTGTGCTTTTAGATAAAGAATAAGGAACCTGAAAGAACATGCAGAATACTAAAAACTTAATTGAACACAAATCAGCAGGGTTAAGCTGGTTACCACAAAGGGTTTTTTAAATGGTTAAAGTATGGAATAGTTCTGTAAGGGCAAAGCAGTCTACAAACATTAATCAAGACTGACTTTAAAAGATCAAGTACTTAACACCTAATACTCTAATTAGTTGTTTTGGGGCATGTCTGCCCCACAAGATTGTGACCATATCTAATTTCATCTTTGCCTATCCAGCAAAAAGTCAACGCCTGTCATGTAGGTGGCTTAACATATTTAGTGAATGAGCAGATGAACTGTCTGCAGATCCTCCCCTTCCTGTAAATGTCCCGTCTAGTAAGACATGCCTTTTTATGGAGTCAATTACCCACTTGCCTTCCTCTGTGCTTAATGACCCAGTAGATCAAATTCAGTGGTACAATGAATGCTGCATTCAGATCAAGGACATCAAATAACGTCTCCATTTTTATTAAACCAAGAAATCCCCACCACCAACACCAAAAAAAGATAAAAGATTATTCCCACCTCCCACCTAATTATGATGTACCATTTCTTACCTTCCTCAGGGGCAGCTGAAGCTCCTTCAGGTAGTATAGGCTGTAGTTCCCCAGTTTCAGAATTATTTTCCAAGTCAGTTATTTGCATTCCTTCCAAACAACCTCCTTTAACATTAGCCCTCAAAGAAAAAGGAAAAAACTTGTTATTTTATAATTAGTCACTGATAATTGTGCCTATATTTTCTTCTCCTGAAACTGATCATCAGACTAAGTGTGGTATAGGGCATTGATGTCTAATACTAAATTTCAAGTTTATTTTTAAAAAATTCACTGGAGGACTCACAATGAAGGCTATAAAAAGGTGGACTGTGTGCCAATGCCAACACCCTGGTTGTGATACTATATTAGTTTTGCAAAATGTTATGATTAGAAGAAACCGGGTAAGGAACACTTCTCCTCTCTTCTTTCCCTCCCTCCCCTTCCCTTCCTTCTCTTCTCTCTTCCTTTACTTCCCTCCCTTCCTTCCTCATTCCCTTTCTCCCTCCTTTTCAAGATTTTTAGAGAGAGCCCTGGCTAGTGTAGCTCAGTGGATTGAGCGTGAGCCCACGAACCAAAGGGTTGCTGGTTCAATTCCCAGTCAGGGAACATGCCTGGACTGCAGGCCAGATCCCTAGTAGGGGGTGTGCAAGAAGCAACTAGTTGATGTTTCTCTCCCACTCTTTCTCCTTCCCTTCCCCTCTCTCTAAAAATAAATAAATAAAACCTTAAAAAAGACAAGATTTTTAGAGAGAGGAGAAGGGATGGAGAAAGAGAGGGAGCGAAACCTGATTGATCACCTCTCACATGCTCCCAACCTGGGACCTGGCCGGAAACCCAGGCATGTGCCCTGACTGGGAACTGAACCAGTGACCTCCCAGTTTTCAGGACGACGCCCAATCCACTGAGCCACACCAGTCAGGGCTACGCATTTTTTTTCTTTTAACGGCATGCGAATCTACAAGTATCTCAGCAAAAATCCCAATTCAAAAACAGAAGACCTAAATAATACAGTATGTTCTAAATATTTAAAGACTTTTGAGATGTATTATTAAGAAAACAAGGTACATCTTTTGTATTAAAAAACTATATACTTACAGTTGTTTAAATATGCATAAAAACTGAGAAGACACATCGCATAAAAAATTAAGAACAATAGGAATGTGTATGGGCAGTGGGTTAGAAAACTAGGCAGATGGAAGAAAAAAAGGGGGAATTTTCACTTAATATTCTTTCTTTTCCTTACATTTTTGAACCACTAATTAGTATTTAAAAATTTTGCTTACACTATTTGATTGTACATCAGGCAGTGAAAAAGTAACCCACGCTGGAAAACACTACATGAAATCAGTATGATGGTCCAAGTAACTGTAAAACGAGAGTTAGAGCAAGGAGCTGCAGAGCTTTATGAGGGACTTGACAGTCTAGAAAAGTCTATGTTCGTATACATTTAATCTTTATGACTAAAGGCAGGTACAAATATCTCCATGGAAAATACAATATAAAAGCCAGTTGCAGCTTCAACTTGAAAGGAACATGTATAAAATCAGGCTAAAAAACAGAGTAGATAAGACAATCTCCAATGACTGTAACACCTTTCCACTGCTTAGACTTGAGCTAAAACAGAAAACTAAACCACCAGCTATCCCTTTTAGATTTGGCAATTATCCAGATCTTAAAATTGTATAAAATTAAATACACTTAAGAGATGTTAAGTCATTCTCTAAATTCAAAGTTTGTTTCAAAGTCTCTGGTAGAACTATTCCATTGTTTACATTCAGAAATTAACAGAATATCCATGAAGGGAGCAGCGCTGGCTACTGAGGCTCCCCGCACACTCAGAGACCACACCTCCCCCACAGCCACGCCCTCTCTGAGGGCTGGAAGTCTAACTGCCGTGGCCGGGATCCCGGTTTGTGTTCCTGCGTGGAAGGCAAAGGTGTTGAATACCACACAGATGCTTTTGGGAAATTCCAACTATGAGTTTTGAGAATATTTTTATCAGAGGAGGAAATAAAGGTGAGATAAAAGGAGCGTTAAAGTAAAATTGCCAAAAGTGCTTTGTTCCACACAAAGTATGTGTAAAAGATCTATGAGATACAACACAGCCCAGCACACGTGTCTTTGAAAAATGTGGCACAAATGGGGGAAAAACAATGCCCCCCCACACAAACAGCACACGGCAGAGTTCACACAAGGTTTCACACCATTATTTCCTTAACTTCAGTGAAAATGAGCTCTAACATATGTAAACTAAACTTCTAGTACTATCTCATCCCATTAAGAAAAACGAAGATTTCTGATACTTTTAAAGTTCCACTTTAATACAACAAATGAACTTCCTGCCAGCTAAAAAATTAGCACAGTGGAAATTGATTTTGTTCATTACGAAGTTATTATTCCATTACATAAACAGAAGAACTTAATTTACCCCAAGGGGACCATTTTCCTCCTTTTCTCCACTGCAGGTAAGCCACTGACGACTGCAACCACAGCAGCATCGGAACCCAAAGGCTGACCCTGCCGGTCTTCAGGCTTCGGCGGGGCATCGCTGACGCTGCCATGCGCCAAGGCTCGGGGAGAGCTGTGCCTGCTCCCAGCCTGAGAGCTTCCTGGGGCACCTCCGGAAAAAGGAGGAGATAGTCAGAACATAGGAAAACATAAAGTTCTCTCTCTAGTTTCCACCTTAGACGATCTTGCTATACACACATTTTTAAACTGCTGGAAAACTAAAAAATAATTTAAAAATAGATCGCACTCTTTTCCATGCCAAGTATTTAAAATTAAGGTGTCCAGAATATGCAATCTTTTACTGATGGGTTTGTTCTGTTGTGAGATTAAGAAACTTTTGGATCAAGTTTCAGCATTTTTGGTGCCTTTAAAGCTATAAAGCTATAGGACAAGATCACTTTCAAATAACAGACATTTATCCATGGAAATTATATTGCAGACTCTCCAAATTTACCTTCACACAGAGGCTGACAGTCTCCCTTTGACAGGCTGTTTTCCCCAGAGTCCACTGCTCTTCGAAGTGACAGACTACCTGCTATACTGGACCGAGCCAGCTTGGGCAAATTACTCTTCTTACTTGTGGCTGCAAAGACATTTAAAAACATTTGTGAATGTGATGAACAGCACAAAACTCACTACCTAAGCAGTCAGAGCAAGGTTTAATCTTACCATGCCTGGAATGTATTCTATCTGTGTAAAAATATAAAACAAAACAGAGGATGCTTTCTTCCTAACAAATTATTTGGGGTTTTATTCCAAAAGCATGCCTGCTTTGCTGCTTGTGAAGCAGTCTTAACATACAAAACTAAAAAATAAAAGTAAAATAAAATAAATCATATCAGACATAAATTCCAAACTCTGTGCAATTAAATTCAGTATCAACAACAAAAATATAATTCCTAAGCACTTGGAAACTGTGGAATATTATTGGAATGAGAAGAAAATCAATGCTGAATTAGAAATTAACCACAATTATAATAGCTCACGATGTTTGTGGCTAAATCAATAATTAGACAAAATGCATGGCCTTAAAAATGTCTTAATTACAAAAAAACTGATACTAAATGGTCTAACATGCACAGACTCAAGAAATTAGAAAAAAAATTGAAGCAGAATTTAAAAAAGCAGAATAGATACATGAAAATAAACAGGTTCAGCAAGGTAGAAGGATACAAGACCAATGATCAATTTTTTAAAAAACATTTTATTTATTTATTTATCTTTAGAGGAGGAGAGAGGGAGAGAAATATCAATGTATGGTTGCCTCTCATGCATCCCTTGCCGGGAACTGGTCTGCAACTCAGGCATGTGCCCTGACTAGGAATTGAACCACAATCCTTTGGTTCACAGGCCCGCGCTCAATCCAGTGAGCTACACCAGCCAGGGCCAATTTTTTTTTTTATACATCAGCAAAGAACAATCTGAGAATGGAATGTAAAAACCAGTTTCATTTACAACAGCATTAAATAGAAAACACAGAAAAAATTAAAGAAATATAAGACACGTACACTGAAAACTACCACACACTGTTGAAACAAAATAAAGACAGGAAAACACTGTGTTCATTCACTGATCGGAAAACTGAGTATGTTAATATGGCAGTACGCCCAAACGTGATCTACGGATTCAACATAATCCATATAAAACTTTTATCTTTTTCTTAACAGCTGAAATTGACAAAATGATTCTAAAATTCACATGAAAATACATAAGATCCAGGATTACCCCAAACCATCTTGAATGGAAGACTCACATTTCTGATTTCAAAACTTGCTGTAAAATCAAGACTGTCTTGTACTGGTGTAAAGACAGAAATACAGATCAATGGAACAGAACTAAGAGTCCAGAAATAAACCCTTACACTTATGGTCAATTATTTTTTATAAGGAGGCCAACCAAGGCAATTCAATGAGCAAAGAAGGAAAAGGACAATACCAAGTGCTGTCAAGGACACGGAGACACTGCCGACGGGACTGTAGAACGGTGCAGCTTTGCAGTGCCTTTTTGATGGCAGTGCCTCCAAAAGTCAAACACAGCTCCCTTACAGCCCAGCAGCCCCACTCCTAAGCAAATACTCAAGATTAGTAAAAACCTCTTTGTCCACACAAACACCTGTACATGACTGTTCAATAGCAGCATTATTTGAAATAGCCAAAAAATAGAAAAAAAAAACCCATAATGTCCACCAATTGATTAGTTAATCAAGTACAACAAAGTATTATTCAATCATAAAAGGAACTAACATGGATGACCCTTAAAATTGTTATGCTAACTGCAAGAAGCCAGACACAAGACTTCAATTGTATGATTCCATTTGTATGAAAAAGCAAATTCACACCGACAAAACAAATCAGTGTTACCAAGGGGCAGGAGTAGGGGAAGGGGAAGGTGTGTGGGGAGGAACCGTCCGTGGGCTCGGATCTTTGCAGAAAGGAGTGATGAACATGCCCGGTACTTAGACAACAGTAACCATCACAAGACTCTGTAAATACACTGAACTGTACACTTAAAATAAAGGGAAAAAAGATGCTGTGAGAAAAAAAAAATTATGACAAATTTCTCCACTGCAAAGCATATATAAATCATTAAGGAAAAAAAAGAACAAAAGAGATGCATTAACAGAAACAAAGGTAGACATTAACATAATAAAAGGACAAAAAACGGAGAAAATAAATCTCTTGGAAGAGATGAACAAAATGTACAAGCCTCTGGCAGGTCAAATCAAGAGAAAAAGAAAGAAAACACTAATAAGCAATGGAATAAGTGGAAAAAGTCAATACCCCATATTCTGAGGAAGTTTTTAAAATTTAAGGAAACACTAAGTAGCTTTATACCAATAAATTTAAATGCCCAATAAAAGAACTAATTCTCCAGAAAAATTACGGAAACTGATTTAAGAAGCAAAATGAGATATATAAGCACAAAGAAATTATAGTTATTAAAGTACTTAGAACTATAAAGTTTTTAAATTTAATTATATTTTATTGTTATTACAGTCATCCCATTTCTCCCCATCACTCCCCTCTACCCTGCACACCCCCTCCCACCCACACTCCCCCCCTTTAGCTCATGTCCGTGTGTCCTAAGTTCTTTAGCTTCTACTTTTCCCACATTATTCTTGCCCTCCCCCTATTTTCTACCCACCGTCTATGCTACTTATTTTCTGTACACCTTTTCCCCCCTCTCTCCTCCCACTCCCTTGTTGCTAACCCTCCATGTGATCTCCATTTCTGTGTTTCCGTTCCTGTTCTAGATGTTTGCTTAATTTGCTTTTGTTTTAGCTGTGGTTGTTGATATCTGAGTTCGCTGTCTTTTTACTGTCCTATTTTTTATCTTCTTTTTCTTAGATAAGTCCTTTTAACATTTCATATAATAAGGGCTTGGTGATGATGAACTCCTTTCACTTGACCTTATCCAAGAAGCACTTTATCTGCCCTTCCATTCTAAATGACAGCTTCGCTGTATAGAGCAATCTTGCATGTAGGTCCTTGGCCTTCATGACTTGGAATACTTCTTTTCCAGCCCCTTCTTGCCTGGAAGGTCTCTTTTGAGAAATCAGCTGACAGTCTGATGGGAACTCCTTTGTAGGTGACTGTGCCCTTATCCCTTGCTGATTCTAGAATTCTCTCCTTCATTTTAATCTTGGCTAATGTAATTTTGATGTGCCTTGGTGTGTTCCTCCTTGGGTCCAACTTCTTTGGGACTCTCTGAGCTTCCTGGAAGTCTACTTCCTTTCCCAGATAAAGGGGAAATTCTCCTTTATTATTTGTTCAAATAAGCTTTCCACTTGTTGCTGTTCCTCTTCCCCTTCTGGTACCCCTATAATTCGGATGTTAGAACGTTTAAAGATGTCCTGGAGGTTCCTAAGCCTCTCCTCATTTTTCTGAACTCTTGTTTCTTCCTTGTTTTCTGTTTGGTTGTTTCTTTCTTCCTTCTGGTCCACTCCATTGATTTGAGTCCCAGTCTTCCTCCCATCACTATTGGTTCCCTGTGAGTTTTCCTTAATTTCACTTATTGTAGCCTTCATTTGTTCATCTAATTTGCTGCCCAAATCAACCAATTCTGTGAGCTTCCTAATCACCAGAGCTTTGAGCTCTGCATCTGATAGGCTGACCACCTCCTGGTCGCTCAGATGAATTAGCTCTGGGGTCCAGATCTGTTCTCCCGTTTGAACCATCCTTGTTTTTTTTTTTTTTTTTTTTTGGGGGGGGGTGGATTTATTTTTTTTGTTTTTGTCTGGTCCCGGCTGTTATGTAGTGAGGGGTGGAGCCTTAGGCATTCACCAGGGTGGGGTAACCCAGTTGCTAGGTTGTGATTCTGTATGTGGGGTTGGGGTCCGAGAGGAAACAATGGCACTTGCTCTGCACTCTCTCAGATTCCAGTCCCTTCAGCCTCTTTCCCCTATCAAATTGGGCCCTTCTGGTGCTGATTCCCAGGTGGGTGGGCCTGTGTACATTCCAGGATCCCGTGGGTCTCCCCAACGAACTCTCCTGTGAGGCTGGGACTCCCTCCCAGCACCTCAGCCCCTACAAGTATTTTCAATCGGTGCTTTTAGGCTTCACTTCCTGGCGCTGGGGCCCTGCGTTGCACAGTCTGTTTTGCTGTCCGTTTTTGCCTGGTCTATCTATTCGCGAATATGTGTCCGCGGCCCGCTGCCTTGTGTGCCCCACTTGGCCTCCTCGCGTTCAGCAGCTGCTGCCCGTGCGCCTGGGGTGACAGCGCACCCAGGACCACCAGCCACCGTCTTATCCTGCCGCGACCCGACTCCACCAGCCCCGGGCTCTGCCGGCTGCTGACTCTGCCCTTCTTACCGGTCTGGGTAAATCGTTGTCAAACTTCCATACAACTTAATTTTCTCTCTGTCCTGATTGGTTTTTTTTTGGTTCTATATTTTTGTTGTCCTTAATCTTGGTGTGAAAGGAGGCACAGCATGTCCACCTATGCCTCCATCTTGGCCCAAAGTCCTAAAGTTCTTAAGTTCTTTCCCTGATAAGATCTAGGCTGGTAAAGTTCTTAAAGTTCTATCCCTGAAAAACTACTAGATGATTTTACAAATGAATTTCATTAAACTTTTAAAGAGCAGATAATGTTAAATAATTTCGCAGCATAGATATTCCATGAGGCTGGCATAATACTGAAAATCAAATTGGTTATAAACAGTGTAACAAAAAACTATAGCACAACTTTATTTATGGCTACATAGCGAGGGATCCTAGGTAAAATATCAACAAAGTAAAGGCACCACCATACATTTTTTAAAATTACAAACCAAACAGGATTCCTCTCAGTATTTCAACAATGGTCAACATTAGATAAAAAATGTAATTCTTTATGGTAACAAAGTAATAGGACAAAATAATTTAACAGCTTTGACAAATACCCCCCAATCCCCTAAGAACTCTTATTAAGTAGAAAAAGAGGTAGTTTGGTATAATGGTGAGAGTCACAGACTCTGAAGTTCAAGTTTCTTACTCTGCCACATTACCACTGTGAAACTCTGCAGATGTTATTTAATGTCCTGTGCCTCAGTTTCTTCATCTGTAACTTGGGGGATAAAAATAACCTGCCTCACAGAGTGATTGTTGGGATTAAGTGAGTTAATACACGTATCTCAGAATAGTTAGAATGGTGCTGGACACAGAGTAAACTATTTATACTGTAGTGAAGAATAGAAGCATATATCTTAACTTGATTAAAAACTACTGATTGAAACATATAACGCATATAATGCATTTTGAACTGGAGAAAAAAAACAAGGAATTCCTAAACAGGGTTGAAAACATTACAAAAATTCTATTATTGCTATTAGTTAACACTGTTCTGAGGTCCTACCTTAAAACAATGCAATATTAAAGTCCAGAAAGCAATGAACAAACTGTGATTATTTGGTGATGATGTATGATTAATCAATCATACATCATGTCTACTTAAATAATTCAAGATAACTGACTGAGAAACTGAGAATTAAAAAATTTCATTCACCCCTGGCTGGTGTGGCTCAGTGGATTGAGCACTGGTCTGTGAATCAAAGGATTGTTGGTTCTATTCCCAGTCAGGGCACATGCCTGGGTTGCTGCCAGATCCCCAGTAGAGGGTACATGAGAGGCAACCACACACTGATGTCTCTTTCCCTCTCTTTCCTCCCTTCCCCACTGTCTAAAAATAAAGAAATAAAATCTTTAAAACTTTTTTCATTCAGTGGGCTAAATATAAGATAAGCATATAAAAAAACCAATAGTCTTCCTACGTCAGTAACAAAAAATAAGAAAATACTATGAGAAAAAGAAATTCCATTCACTAAATATGAATCAAATTATATCATATGTAGAAGTAAATATAACAAGATGCATACAAAATTTTTATACAAAGAAAATTAAAACTCTGAAAAAGTATACAGGGTGGGGCCAAAAGCAGGATTATAGTTGTGACTACACAAAACAGAGTTTATTCTTGGGTTTTTATTCAATATTCTTATGTTCCGCACAAACAGCTGTAACCCTACTGCTGCCCCTCCCTGTATGTGTATAACACATGACCTGAATAAATGGAGTGAAGTGCCACATTCCTAGACATGAATAGTTTATATTACTGAAAAGATGTCAGTTCCCGAAATTAAATATAACGAAATGTAATGCAATTCCAGTCAAAACTTTTTTCTGGAAGAGTTAATGTGTAAGAACCATCAAGGACATTGTGAAAACAAAAACAAAATGAAGGCAAATATATCACAGTACTACAAACTATGAAACTATAGTAGTTAAAAGAAGGCGTGGGTCTGATACACACTGCAACAAATATCGGGTTGAACAATGTCGAACAGCTGTTTCTGTAGGTCAAACAACCCGCATACTGGCAATTTCATCTGGTTCAACATCAACAGACAAATTTAAAAACAGAGCCATGCAAATTTGGGAATTTGGTCTATAATAAAAGATTCATTTTATATTGTTGGACAAAGTGGATTATTCTAAAAAACATGTTTCTTTTGGAGGATAGGGTGGAGAGAATCACTGACTTACCTCATACACCATCATGAAAATTATTTATGGAATGATCTAAATGTAAAAAATTTAAGAAGAAAATACTACCAGAAGAAAATAAGGACTGTTGTTTTAAAAAAGACTTTATTTACTTATTTTTAGAGAGAGGGAAAGGGAGAAAGAAAGAGAGGGAGAGAAACATCAATGTGTGGTTGCCTCTCACATGCCCCCTTACTGGGTATCTGGCCCGCAACCCAGGCATGTGCCCTGACTGGGAATCAAACAGGCGACCCTTTGGTTCACCAGCCGGCGCTCAATCCACTGAGCCATATCAGCCATGGCAGGATTGTTTTTATAAACTTGGAATTGAAGAGGCCTTCCAAATAAAAACATTAAACTCAAAACCACAAATACTATTAATAGATTTGTCTATTTAAAAACTTTGTGTTTAGCCAGAAACAAGCAAAAACAGATAATAAGGGGAATTATTTGCAAAAATATGTAAAACTATTTTACAAAAAGTCAATCCAAAAAGCATTATTTCTACTGATTTTAAATTGTCATCTCATTGATGACTAGACAAGATTGAGTATCTTTTTATATGTTTGTCGTCCATCTGTATTTCTTATGTTGATGGCTTAATCATAACCTTTATTCATTTTCTACTGAATTCCCATCCTTATTTTAAAAGAAATTTTATGTATTTGGCAATTATCCCTTCTCCTATTCATCTCTGCTGGATTATTGCCAGCAGCACCAAGCATTAATAGATCTCATTTTAATAAACACTCATGAGAGCCCAGAAATAAGCCCTCGTACACATGCTCCAATGATTTTCAACAAGGGTATCCAGACCATTCAATGAGGAAAGAAAAGGCTTTTCAACATGGTGCTGGGAAAGCTGAAAATCTACATGCAAAAGAATGAAGTTGGACCGTTATCTGATATCACATACAAAATTAACTCAAGACTGGCTGGCGTGGCTCAGTTGGATGAGCATCGTCCTGCAAAGTGAAGAGTTGCTGGTTCAATCCCTGTACAGGGCACACGCCTAGGTTGCAGGACTGGTTCTTAGGTGGAGCGCATACAAGAGGCAACCGACAGATGGATTTCCTCTCTTTCTCCCTCCCTCCTCCATCTCTAAAAAGGAATAAAACAAAAATAACTCAAAATGGATCCAAGACATTTACAAATATAAAAGCCAAAATTATAAAAATGTTAGAAGAAAACTCAGGGGAAAAAGCTCTT
This sequence comes from Anoura caudifer, assembly GCA_004027475.1. NCBI lineage: Eukaryota > Metazoa > Chordata > Mammalia > Chiroptera > Phyllostomidae > Anoura > Anoura caudifer. Next base: position 133,067 of record PVKU01002019.1, on the reverse strand, counting down.
TTAAACATTGGGTTTAGCAACGGCACTGTTCCAGAACATTTAGAGAACTGTTAAAACTAAACAAAAACAAAAAAATAAAACAACAACAACAAAACTCCACCAAAAACAAAAACCCAAACAACAACAACAAAAAAACCCAACCTAACTCAAAAATGGGCAAAGGACTTTATAGGCATTTTTCTAAAAAAGATACAGATGGCTGATAAACACATTAAAAGATACTCAACATCATTAATCATTACGTAAATATAAACTGAAACCCCAATGACACACCACTTTACTCCCTTGTTGGGGAAGACGTGGGGGAATGGGAACACTGTGTGCTACTGGTGAGAATGCAAAGTGGTCCAACCTCTATGGAAAACAGTATGGTAGTTCCTGAAATAATTAAAAATTGAACTACCACATATCTTGCAATTTCTCTTCAGCATATGTGTCCAAAAAAATTGAAAGCAGGTCTTGAAGAGATGAATACCAATGTTTATAGCTACATTAGTCACAATAGCCAAAAAGTGCCAACCCGAGTCCACTGAAGGATGAGTGGATAAACAAAATGTGCTGGCGTGCCTGTGCACACACCCTAATAATATTCAGCCATAACAGTGCCTTGTCTAGGGCACATGGCTGGGTGTGGGCCAGGTCCCCAGTAGGGAGTGCACAAGAGGCAACCACACACTGATGTTTCTCTCCCTCTTTTCTCCCTCCCTCCCTCAATCAGTCAATCAGTCAATCAATGGAATTCTGACACATGTTACAACATAAACGAACCTTGAGGATATTATGCTAAGTGAATAAGCCAGATACAAAAAGACATATACTGTATGATTCCACTTACGAGATAACTAGAACAGTCAAGTTCAGAGAAACACAAAGTAGAATAGTGGTTACTAGGGGTTGGAGGAAAGGAGGAATGAGCAGGTTTCACTTTGGAAAGATAAAAAAGTTCTGGAGAAAGACAGCTGTGATGCTTGCACAACACTGTGAATGTACTTAAATGCCAATGAACTGTACCTTTAAAAATAGTTAAAAAATTAAAGGGGAGAAAAAAATGGGACAACTATTAATAGCATAATCAATAAAATATATAAAAAAGAAAGAGTTAAAATGGTAAATTTTATGTTATGCATACTGTACCATAATAAAAATAGGGGGGAGAACCATTTATGCTTAAGAATATTAAGGCACACAGATAAACTTTCTTGACTCCACACCCCCTCCAGGTACCACCTGATTCATCATGAAACTTGGTAAAGCTGTGCAATCACACTCCGGTTTCTGACTTCATTCGTTCTTCTGCTACACACACTCTCAATAGTACAACCACTCACTTCTTTCTCAGATGCATTTTTTAACAGATTTGAGGTATTTTCCCTTCTAGTACCTCAATGATTGCTAGTTTCATCCTTTGCTGGGCTCCCCATCCATTACCAGGACTTTAAATGTTTAAGTGCCCCAGAGCCACACTTTGTCTTCTCCATTTGAACTCCCTCCATATTTGATCTTATTCAGTCCTTGGCTTTAAATAACATCTGATACTGTTGACTCTCAACTGTTGATATCCAGCTTTTGACCTCAAGTTTCAGGTTTACATACCACTCACCTGCCTACAAGACATTTTTCTAGGTCTACTAGCAGACCCCTCAAATCTAGCAGGCTTAAAAAACTGCTGACTTCCTGCTCCTACCTCCTCCCAAACTCACACTTTCTTTTTCCATATTTGATTTGCATCTCAATGACACTACCAGTCATAAGTTTCCTAGACCAAAAACTAACACATCATTCTTAGTTTTTTTTCTTTCCCTAAAACAGCACCCAGCCTTTCTTACTAGGGTCATGGGAAAGAATTGAGGCCTCCTGGTCTAAAATACCCACCGCATGTAATGGATTAAGGTCTTTCTCTATGCATTTAAATAGTTCTAGTTATACACCATCCTTGGGAGAACTAAGGAAGATGGGAACCTCAGCCAAGAAAGGCTGCTAGACTATGAGCAAGTCCATCTACCCACCATAGTGACTCCGGTATAAGCCACCATAGTTCACGCAAGCTATTGTTACAGGCTGTTCACTGGTCTCACAACTCCCACTCTCAGCCCTTTTCCACACAACATGCAAAGTAACCTTTGTAAAGGCAAATCAGATCATAAATACCTCCCATTCATATTCTCTAGAGACTTCCTCCTAAAGTAACAAAACACAAAACTCTCTATGGAGGTCTTACAAAAAACCTACCTGAACTAGACCTAGACCTGCCTACCTGTCTGACTTACCTCCTGTTACTCTCCTCCTCTGCTGGGCTCACTGTACTCAGTCCTACCGACCTTCAATCGAGCCTTCAAACAGGCAGAGCAAATCCCGTATCAGCAGCTCTGCACTTTCTGCCTTCACCCTGAACGCTGCTCCCACAGTCTTTGCACAGCTGCCACCTTCTCAACCGTCAGGCCTCAGTGCAAGTGCCCGCCTCCTCAGAGACTTTCTCTGCCCACCCTAACCCACCCTAACCAAAGGAGCACACTCCTTCCCATCCCACTCTTCTGTTGTTTCCTTCGCAGCACTTTTTACTTTCCCAACTGCAATTATCTTTACTTGCCTACGCATTTTAATGGCCAATTCCCACCAGATGAATACATGAATGAAAGATCCACGGGTGTTAAGGATTTTGTGTTATTTACTGCCCAGTATAGAATAAGCAATCGATAAATGTTAGCTCTATTATACAGGAGGAAACATAGTCCGTTTCAAATGGGAGACAAGGCTGTATGTATTTGTAGTCTTAATTCATTGTAAGAGATTTTTAAGTATCATTATTCTGAAAAGAACCCATCCTCTAGCTTCCCAAATGACACTGTGGAGAAATGACACTAGGATCTTTTTCACTTACAGTTTCGTATGTAACAACTGGCAACTGATGACTTTGCCAAGAGCTCCATTCCCAAGTCCTGCAGCCTGCCGGAGTTTTCGCTTCCACACGCAGCCAGAGCGGCCTGGTCAGCACACAAAAGACTTGTCTGCGTGTCTCCAGAAGCAGCACTGCTGCTTTTTAGTTCTGAAAGTGTATTCTTTACATCAGTTTTCATACATCGAACTTCAGCCATTTGAGTTTTGAGTCTTTTTAGCATCTTTAAGTCAGAGGGAACGCGCCACATTGCCTGCTGCTTCCTTTGATCTTTATCTTTTCGAGAATATGAGGCTTCAGAGAGAGAGAGAGAACTCATATTAGCACAGACTTCAGCATTCATGAAATCATTTTGCATTGTGAAACATGCAAATTTGATCAGTAAATAAACTACAATGTTTTAGGTGGTATCAACAATAAAAGTATGTATTAAATGCCATTAATGAAAATAAAGATAGTCACAAATAACTTTATTCATACTTTCAAAATTAGAATATGGCTCACATTATAATCTCTCAAATCTGTATTATATATTAACTCTAAAAGTTTACAAAACTACCCCACTGACTGTGCTTTCTTCTTTACATTTCTGTATTTTTTTCAAATTTTCTACACTGAGGTTTTATTATTTAAAACACAGCCAAATACTTAGTCAAAAATTATTACATAGTATACAAAAATATAAATATTCTAATAAATTAAAAAAGTTGACTTACTGCCCTGACCAGTGTGGCTCAGTTGGTTGAATGTCGTTCCACAAAGCAAAAGGCCACTAGTTCGATTCCTGGTCAGAGCTTATGCCTGGGTTGTGGGTTTGGTCCCTGGCAGAGGTGCATATGAGAGGCAAATAATTGATGTTTCTCTCTTGCATCAATCTTTCTCGCCCTCTGTTTGTCCCTCTCTCTAAAAATAAATAAAATCTTTTATATTTTTCATTTTTAAAAATATTTTATTTATTTTTAGAGAGAGGGTAAGGGAAGGGCAGAGAGAGGGAGAGAAACATCAATGTGCGGATCCCTCTCGTGCACCCCCAACTGGGGACCTGGCCCACAGCCCAGGCATGTGCCCTAACTGGGAATCGAACTGGCCACCCTTTGGTTTGCAGGCCAGCACTGAATCCACTGAGCTACTACAGCCATGGCAATTAAAATCTTTTTTTTTTTTTTTAAGTTGATTTATTGAAGCATTATCCAATGTAGACGGCATCTATTAAATGCCATGGAACATCCTAAGAATAGGTCCTTACCCTAGCTCCTGTGGCTCAGTGGACCAAGTGCTGGCCTGCAAAGGGTCAGCGGTTTGATTCCCAGTCAAGACACATGCCTGGGTTGTGGGACAGGTACCAGTAGGGGCACGTGAGAGGCAACCATACATTGATGTTACTCTCCTCTTTCTTCCTCCCTTACCCTCTGTCTAAAAATAAATAAATAAAATCTTAAAAAAAAAAAAAAGAAAAAAAAAAAAAGAAAGAAAGACTAGGTTCCTGTCACAGAGTCTGCAGCCGCTAAAGTAACAATATTTTCTTTCTTCCCAAAGTACCTGAAGTTGTTTTAACCTGTTCCCCCACTACTTAAATATTAAAATGAGAGGCATACGGAAAACACATTTTCTACTGCAGGAAGGAAAAAAGAGGTAGGTATTTTTGAAATCAAAATGAGTCTGAGAGATAACAGATGCCCACTCAATACAAAAGAATAAATGAATAAAAGGATAAGAAAGGACCACTACGAGCAACTCTATGCCAACAAATCCAGATGTAATACACCAATTCCTTGAAAGATAATCCGCTAAAACTCATACAAGAAGAAAGACAATCTCAATAGGCCTAGAGCCATTAAAGAAATTAAATCAACAATTAATAACTTTCCAAAACAGAAAGCATCAGGCTCAGATGAGTACACTAGTGAATTCTACTAAACAATTAAAGAAATTATACCAAGTCCCTACAATCTCAAAGAAGCAGAGAAAACACTTCCCCAATCTGTGAGGCCAGCATTACTAAAATAAAATGCAATACTCACTCATGAATTAAAAAAAAAAAACAACTCTTAGAAGACTAGGAACAGCAGAGAACCTCCACAACATCATAAAAAACCTACTTAATGGTGAAAAACTTGCAACTTTCCCACTGTGATCAGAAACAGGGCAAGGACGCCCCTTTTACCACTCCTGTTCAACATCATCCTAGCTAACACAGGAAGACAAGCAAAAGAAATATAAGGCATATGGATTGAGAAGGAAAAATACACAAAGAACCAAAATAAACACTGAAACCTAGGCAAGCATTTTAACAAAAAGCCGGACCTTTCTGCAATGTTAGGTTTCAACATCCTCTCACAGGTGGGTTACTTTCATTCGGCTTCCATGACTCTCTTCTCTTGGGCTTTGTCCTGTACAAAGGCGCCTCACTGGCTCACCTTCCTCACACTCAGTAAAAACAGATGTCCACCATGATTACTATGTACTTGGCCTTGTTCTTTTTAAAATTTTCTTGAAAATCTCTTTTGCAATTTTACTTCCTTAGTTTAGGCAAATAACTGTCTGTATTCCAATTCTTAATTTTTAGCTGTTTACTGGGCACCTTTCCCTAGATATCCCACTGGTACATCAAATTCAAAGATATTTAAACCCAAGACTTGCTCTTTGTCTATTGCCCTCATCCTCCCAACCTTCTTGACATCAGCATTTTAATCACCTAGATTCGAAACTCAGGCCATCTCATTTATACCATTTATTTTATATAGAAAACTAACTTTTTGGAGAATGAAGATCTTACTATGTTTTGCATTCTTTTTTTTTTTTCCAATGACATTGAATGGTTTTCAAAAACGTGACTCGCCCTGGCTGATGTGGCTCAATGAACTGAGAGCTGGCTTGGGAACCAAGGGGCTGCCGGTTCGATGTTCAGTCAGGGCACATGTCTGCATTGTGGGCTGGTCCCCCCTGTTGGGGGCACAAGAGAGGCAACCACACACTGATGTTTCTCCCCTTCTCTTTCTCCCTCCCTTCCTGCCCCCCCCTCTGAAAATAAATAAACAAAATCGTTTAAAAAAATGACTTTACCCATCTATAAGATATGATACTGTGTGGCTAAATTGTAACTTTTCAGCCCTTAATTGTACAGGGTGGGGCAAAATTAGGTTTACAGTTGTGAATGTGAAACGTAAGAGTTTGATCTTGTATTACTGTTTATTAATTATTGTCCATACAAACAACTATCAATCCACTTTTGCCCCACCCTGTATTTGTTGGATAGTTTCAAACTCTGATGTTCTCTTTGGAATATACCCCTAAAAGTAAAGTTACATGATTAAAGGATAGAAATATTTTAAACTTACTACAAAATTTTCCTTCAAAAAGGTTAAACCAATATGTATATACACACCCCTACCTACAGAACCAGAACTTGCCTGTTCCACCAGTTCTTTGCAAACACTGGTTACAATTTAGGCAAAACCTTTGCCAATATGATAGGTATTTTTTAAAAAAGGTATTTCTTGGTTGATCACAAAAATTATGTGTGACTTTTTCTTCTTTATAATTTTCTATATTTTTCAAATATTCTACAATAAAAATGTCTCAGGAAAAAAATGGGAAATTATACACAATGTACCAGTATAATAGAAAATGTACTTGGATCACAGATAAAAGGTGACTGTTTCATAACCTGGTTGAAGTCTGTAGAAAGTTTACCTTAGGAAGGAAGGGGCCTACACAACCCAGACTCCGGGCCCACCCCCACCAGAGGAGCTCCAGTTCTCTGTTTCCTGCACTCAGGCTCTACCTTGGACTCTGTTTGAAAAACGAGTCCCACTGCTTTAAAGAGACAACTGTACTTGAACAATGAAAAAAACAAAACACGAAAATCACTGTTCTAAATCACTGATTTACTTTGTATAATACCATTGTTTAAGAAGGCAGAAAAATGTCAGTATACTTTTAAAAGCTTTCCAACAAAAGTGGTTTTTAAAATGTGTGATTTAGAAGCAAATCCTTATTAGCTACTGAAAATGACTAAGCCTGAGGTTCAAGAAGTCTGACTTGGACCCCACCTCTCATACGTGTGTGCACGATATTAGAGTGACACAAACGTAGTTTCTCTTCAACAAATACCCCTTGCACTTAAAATACTGCTGCTAATGGTACAGGTTTTCAGGCACGAACATCAAAGTATGAGTAAGCCATCTTTTTCTATACTCAGTTTAGACAGTTTCACTTGGAAGTCCTGGTTCTCATGAATCCTGCAAAACCCTAAGTCCATTCACAAAGAGGAAAACTACTTCATATGGATCAAACTGTCAACTACATACACAATTTACAGGGCAAAATCATATTTTAAAAAACCTTCTTACAAGGCATTTTGACATTTTTGCACAAAACACCTTTAAACAATAACAAAAAGTTAATTGAACAATGAAATATCAATTTGCTACAGAAACATACTCTATTCCAACACTTAGATGATCTACTTGGATTAAAATTCAAGAGTTCTTTTGGGCAACCACAAAAAAGGGGAAACCACCGTTAATACTGTACCTGCGGGCTGCAACAGTGAAGCAGGCGGGCGAGGCTGTAAGCCCCACAGGTTCTCCATACTGCTCCGGTCCTTCAGGTCCAACAAATGTATTAGAATGAAAGGATCAATGTCTAATAAACTACTGGTAGCAGCAGAGCACAAATGTGCTCTTCTTGACATTCTGCTGCTGGCACCTACATAGCCATGGTTACTACCTGCCAAAGAAATACAGAAAATGCATGATATATACATATTTGCACAAATTTAAGTACATTTAAAAGAAAAATTAAACTGGCTAATGTTTGAATACTTGTCTGTGGACCTATCTCTTAGCTGGTTTCCATGGTGAGACACACAGAAGAAACCGGACTGCCGGAGAGGTGTACACAAGCACAGTGACTACACACTGGCCTCGTCACTACCCACAATTCAGGAGCAACCTTCAACCTCATCCTGAGCCCTGGGATTAAATCCCCATGGTATAACAGATCCCAAGCTGGACACCAAAACAAACCTTCTCCAGGTCTTTGGATAGAAAGCTGTAGACTCACGACAATATGGCAGACTTTTTGTCCAGCTTGTCACATTTATATCATCTATATGCACTAAGCTTCAAGCCACAGGTGGCGAACACAAGGCCCACAGGCCGAATCTGGCCCTCCACCTTGTTTCATCCTGCCCAGCACCTTATTTCTACCTGGTGGCAGCACCGAGCTCCTCGCCCCTAGGGGCAGAGAGTAGACACACTTACACAGTCCTAGAATTACATTCGGCCCTTTGAAGGCAACTGCGAAGTTGATGTGGCCCCCAGTGAAAATGAGTCTGACACCCCTGCTTTAAGCTCAGGAAAACCACCTGACTTTTCTCTAGTGCTTACGATGCCTAGCAAGTGGTAAGTATGAAAATATTGGTCAAAATTGACTTTTACTAAAGCAATTTAAATATATTCTAAAGAAACACAACCTTTAAAATGTTACCGGAAGAAGTGTTAAAGTAGGTAATGTAAAAATAACGTAAAATAATCAAGTTCTGAGTACTTATTAGTGTTTCAAAGAGATGCGACGTGGGAGAGATGGAAACAACGTAGGAGAAAAGTTCAGTTACTCAGAAGCTTCAGGGTAATTATTTAACGTTTTTCATCTCTAGTCACATCCTCATGACTTTTTCCTTCTCCTACTTCTTCCTCTTCTACGGATTATCATCATTCCATTACTAATTTTTCTTCCCAGTCTCTGTACCCTCTGGAACTCCTGTTAAAATTGGCAGAAAACTACCTCCCTCCACCATGAAACTGTTTCTTAACACTTCTCCTTTACTGGGGAGTTGCCAAATCAGGCTGTGTATCAGTGAGTTGAAGGATTTTTTAAAATTAGATTCCTGGGCTCCATTCCAGATGTACTGAATGAGAACACTGGAGTGGGATCCAAGACCTTTTTCTAAAAAGAATCATACTTATGTGATTCTGAGTAGTAAGTAAATAAGGTCAGTAGCCCACTGTATGGTATTTAATGCAATGAAATCTGGTTCTTTAAAAACAGAAGCTGCCTGTGTTAAACGAACCCACAGTATAGAAAGGAGTGTTAGCGTGCTGCCTCCTGTTCCTCATTGCCCTTCCAGGCCATTATCCCCACCAATGAGCAAAAACTCCTTTCCCTTGTAGCTTATGCCATTTGGCTACCCCCGCACTGTCCATGTTCCCATCCTTTCTACTCAGCTATGGCGTGCATCCACAGGCATCGAACACTCTGGTATCTATTTGCAGTTTCCCTCTCTGGGAGTAGCCACCACTGTGGAGCACAGGGGCACGCGTGTGTCTACGACCTAAGTACACAGCCTAACGGAGTTCCCAAAATACTGATACCCCAGAACCTCCCCCCACACCTCCTCAAATTGCTCATTAACCTTCCTCCCCAAATGTAATCTCCATTCTGAGTTAAATACCATAGATTATTTTTGCCTGTTTTGAAATTTATATAAATGTAATATTATTAAAAGTATGGACATACTCTCATTTCCTGCTTCTTTGTTCAACATTATGTTTACAAGATTCATCTATATTACTATGCCACATCCTATGATATGAATATATCCAATTTCTTTATTCTACTGGGAAAGAGTTTGGGTTGCTTCTAACTTTTGGCCACAAAGAATAAAGCTACTGAAAATTATAAGCAGGTAACTGCTCTTGAAGCAAACAAAAAATATAAAACGCCTCATAACGAAGCAAATGGATCAGTGACAGGTTCCTCCCTCCTGAGCCAAGACAGACCAATCCTGCTGCGACGGCACACGGGCGGCTGCTTGGCTGTATCCCAGGGCCCGCGTGCATTAGCACACAGTCAAGGTCCTGCACAGTCCAGCCCCTCCCTAACTGCCTCGCAGTCATCCGCTCTTTTTCATGTCCTTTATTTCGTTATCAACTACATTTTTTTCTTAAATTAAAAAAAAAGCACAAAAACCACCTAAAAAGGAACAATGCTGCTCTACATATTCTTGTGAAAACAAACCGGCAGCAGCTCACATTTCTGCTGGAACTGGGGGAGCACTGGTATGTGCATGTTCAGCTTTAGCGCCTACTGCCCAGGAGTTTTCCAAAGTGGTGATGTCCATTTTCAGTCCTAGCCAGCAGGGTATGAGAGTTTCCATCTCTCCACATGCTTTCAACACTTAGTATTATAGTGGGTGTGGTTTCTAGTTGGCATCTCCTCACAGCGGAATGAGGAGAATAAGCAGTCTCAGATCCCTGTGGTACCCCACAAGTGTGCCAACACACACATACTGGAAGAGGAGAAACACCATCTGAGGAAAAATGGCTGAAAATTTCCTACATGTGATGAAAATATTCATCTACCCATCCAAGGAGCTTATTAGCTCAACAAATTCCAGGTCGGATATATAAATTCATGAGATCCTCTAGGGACACAGAATGTACTTTCTCCGAAGAAAGAGGCCTGTACCTTTTAAAATATGTATTGCCCACCTGAACAACCTCCTTTGCGAAGTGTCTATGCCAGTCTTTTTCCCTTTTCCCCCCTACAAGTTTGTCTTATCTTCTTCTGATTGGTTTGTAGACTTATAGATTAAGGACAAGTCTTTGGGATAATATTTTTAACTCATTTATTCTGATTAATAAAAATTACGTTTGGTATTAAAAAAAAATCAACATATAGTTCTAGACCAGACTGCTCACTTGAGATCTTCTAAGCAATTAGACAGACAGAGTCTGAAGACAGACACCTGGGAGTCCCACAAGTCGCTCAAAATCTACACAGATCCACTAGAATATACTTATCTTCTGCTCCTGGACTATCTCAAGTAATGGTACAGCCTAACCTAGAAGCTTTAAGGAGCCAGCTGCACATCTTCACCTACCCCAACCCAACGAGTTAAAGCCTCCAAGCCCTACAGAGTTTAACATATCTCACAAGGTTTGTTCTTCTCCACCCCTCCTGATACTGCCTTTTTTAGGCCCTCATAATTTTCCCTCCTGTAATATTTCCAAAATTTCTAACTAATTTTGTCTAATTCACCTTTAATTCATCTTCCACTATGGAACCAAATCTGATTACACTCCCTTTTAAAGACCTTCAGTGGTTCCACTGAAAAAAATCCAAACTCCTTAGCCTGGCAAAAAAGACCTTCCATTACGTGACCTTATCCTGCCTACCAATCTCACACTGACTCGACCCTGCCTAAAACTAAATTATTATCCAAAGTTCCTAAAAGGAACAATGCTACATATTCTGTCTGGAATGCCTTTACCTTATCCCACTGATTTTCCCGCTCCCCTTATGAACCATTAGCTTATCTTTCAAAAGCAAGATCAAGCATCACTACCTTTCTGAAGCCTTTTCCCACCCACTCCCACAAGGCTCTTCACCGCGGGTACCACCCCCTGCATCTGCGTTTACAATCATGAGTTCGGCAATGACTAGTGCTGGTTCCGCACTTGGGAAGAGCGATACTCATTCATCTTTTAATCCCAACGAACAACAAAATGGCTGATACCTAGTGGGCGTTCATTACACATTTGTGGAACAGGTGACCTTAAAAATTCCTAATCTGAAATAACATGTTTTGAGTAATAACCTTACATAATGTCAACTTGTTTTACAAGTGTGTTATATAGCCTAGTGAGAACTATGAGTTCTCAACGAAGTATTATTAAACTGTTTCATAAATTACATATGACTAGTAAATATAGAACAGATTTTTCCTACTCAAATGATTCAACTACTAATGTTCTAGATTAGAATGATACAATCTTTTCGGCACAGATTTAAACATAAATTCTCTTGTAACTAAATGAAAATAACTGAATAAAGAAATGCAATTTTTATGGAAATGTGGCCACCTGAATCACTAAATCACTCTTGTTTCAAGCCATCATCTTATTTAATACTGCCTATAAAGTTAGAATTTTACCTTATTCCTAGCTTCTGTATAAGATCTTTTCCTGTGTAATAAACACCTTAACATCTTAATTGACATGATTCTTTAGATGACTGTGTGGTTCCAGGTTTGAAATGGACCTTCCATAATTAACATAGTGATAGTGTGTTCCACATTCAGCCTCAACTCACCCCTAATCTAGCTTGTGTTTACTTGTATGTTTTGTTTTAGAATAGTTTGAGATTTACAGAAAAAGTGAAAAGATGATACATTTACGTGTTTCTGTAAATCTTATATCCAATTTCCCTACTGTTAACATCTTTCATTACTATGGTTTATTTATGACAACTAATAAACCAATATTAATGTTATTAACTGAATTCCAAACTTCATTCATATTTCATTAATTTTTCTCTAATGTCCTTGTGTTGCAGGGTCCCAACCAAAATAGCAAATCACATCTAGCTGATCATTTCTCCTTAGGTTCCTCTGATCTGTGGTATTTGATAGTTTCTCAGACTTTTCTTGCTTTTTATAACCTTGGCAGTTTTGATGGTTACTGGTCAGATATTTCACAGAACGTCCCTAAACTGGGGTTTACGTGGTGTTTTCCTCATTGTCAGGCTGTGCTTATGGGTTTTGGGGATGATGACAGATGTAAGGGCACCTTCACAACACCTCACATCCAGGACACGTGCTATCCACACAACACTGATGGCTCTAAATCTGATAACCTGGCCGAGGTGGTGTTTGCCAGATCTCCCTGGCATAGTCGGTCGCCGCCCCGCCTCCCTTTCACACTGTGCGATCTGGAAGCAAGCCACTACGTGTAGCTTACATTAAAGGGTGGAGAGCTATGCCCCACCTCCTTAAAGAGGGAGTACACAAGTATAAAGAAATTCGTTTGTATGTATACTGTCTTATAGTTATATATATTGTTCACATATCTATTCACCTTTGGCTTACATATTACTTAAGAGTAAGTCTTTTTCATTGTATTTTCCAGAAATCCTAAAATAGGGAAGAATTTCAACAAATGCCTACCTACCAAATGTATAAAATTCCCAAAAGCACAAAATAAAAATTAACTGTTTGATTCACCATTGTAGTCTTAGCACCTAGAATTTTGTGTCTGAATTATAATAGGTACTCAAAAATATTTATTGAACAAATAAATTGTAATTTCAGAATTATAGAACATAAAGGCCATGAAAACAGGGACATCTTTTCATTCAATGCTGTAGCTCCAAAGAGTAAAACAGTATCCAGCTCCAGGTAAGTGCTCAGTAAGTATTTGGTGAATGAATGAATAAATAAATAGAAAAACAGAACCTCTATGGTTTACCCAGGGTATTTGAGAATGTCATATCTAAGAAGTTCCCTAGAACATAGTTTAAGAGAGGAAATCACAAGTTTAACTTAAAAAAAAAAAGGCTGAAATATTTTCAGTAACCTTGACTTAATACACGATCTATTTTACACCAAGACAGCCTCTGAATTTTTTGGTACTATTTAAAACCTTGAAAATCACATTCAAAACCTAGTAATAAAGTGTATTTACTCAACATTTACCTCAACAAATATTAAATGATCCCTATTATACTGTTAAGTGCCAGGGATACAAAATTAATTAAGATGCACATTATCTTGGCTTCATGGAGTTCAGAGGTGAAAGACAAAATGGGCAGCTAAATAAGCAATCAGAATGTTTAATACATGGGGAACCCAAAAACCCCCGCTATTTATAAAAAATTGTGTATTTTCTCTTACATGTTTAAACTTCACTCAACTTCAAAGTACTCTCCATTTGATGCAATACACCTATTGAGACATTTTTTCCACTGCTCAAAACAAGTTTTTGAACTTGCCAATTTTGATGCTTCTGCTGTTTTTTGTTTCACCTCTTCAACATGGGCAAAATGTTTCCCTTTGAGGACTTTTCTCATCCAAGGAAGCCAAAAAAGGTCACTTGGGCTGAGAATGGATGAATAGGGAGGGTGGGGCATGGAGGTCACGCCATTTTTGGTCAACACTGCTGAACACTCAGCATGGTGTGGGCAGGTGCACTCCTCAATCACCCATCATAATCATGAAATCAGCAAACTCACTGAGAGTCTTAAAAAAAAAAAATAATAATTCACTGAAGCCCAATGCAGCCTCTCACAACACCACCAGCTACTACACTGATACAGACGGGTTCCTAGCATACACATCTAGAGGGGCAAGCCTGTACCGCAAGGGGCCTGCCCTCCAGAAGATAATTTGATTTTTTGGGGGGGGCGTCCCCCCTCATATAGGTTAAATAGGCTCTTAAGGGGTTAATTTGAGAGAGCAGAAAAGATACCCAGGGCAAGCAGTCAAGGAGGACTTCCAGGAAGAAATGCAATAAAAGTGAAGGCAGAAAAAACAACATGTTGGAAAGCAAAGATGTGAGATGCCATGGCACATGTGATGGGCTGAAAAACGTGCAGAGGGGTGTGAGAGAGGTAAAGGCTAAAGAAATATGCAGGAGCAGCACATAAAGGGCCTGTGTACGATATTAACAAGTTTGGACTTTATCCTATAAGTAAATGGAATCAAATAAAGAGTTTCTAAGTAGAGAAGTGACATGATAAGACATTAATGAAGGGAAAAAAACTCATTTTGAACTTATGCTATGGGTAACAGAATGAAGGGGAGCAATAATGGATACAAGGAACCCATATGAGGCTGTTTTGAAAGACGGTAGCCTAACATCTCACAGAATTTTATAAGTAAACGAGATAACGTACACAAAGTGCTTTTTGCATGGTGCCTGGTACATAGGAACACATACCAAATGTTAGCTATTATTATGTTTTAAATACCTTAGTAATATACTCTGAAGTCGATATACAACTTCCAACACCATGAGCCACAGAGTGTGGCTGCCACATATTAACATATGATACGGCCAGAAGAGAGCAGAGAGAAGACAGAATGGCTTGTGGGCTCGGCCTCTGTACCTGGAGGTCCTGCAGCAGCTGCATCTTCCATGAGCTCTCCCTCTTCCAATTCCATGTTGTTGTACTCCACATCATTTTCTCCAGACCTAAGAATACACAACATTCATTATTCCCACAGAGTATAATTAACATTATTTGTCGCACTTCAGTGAATTTTTAACAATAGTGCATAGCTTTCTCCTGTGAAGACTGGATATTTTTAAAATAAAAAATGAAGAAAAAGACTTTTGTACTTATCACATGTATAGGTAGTATTAATAGTCAAATTACCTTTAAAAAGTACCAAGGCAGCTTGGCAACATTTAATTCTTAGAAGAGAAAATCCAAGAACCGTTGTAAAACAGAAGAGATTACAGCTTTATAGAATTTGTAAATTAGTGGCAGTAAATTAGGCTTAAAACACTACATTTTAGGACTTACACAAAGATATTCAAATTACTCCATATACTATTTTCTTAAAATATTATTTCATAGAAAATGGTGTTACCTCCTATCAAAGTCCTCACAAAGTCTCTCCTACCAAAAAACACTATTACTTTATTTTTATTTTAAATGACAAAGTACTATACAGAGTGGCACTAATCAATGCTAGTTTGAGGTATTTGAAAAAATTTCAAGATCCACTCCCAGCGCGACAGCATGAAAAGCCCTGCAGACCTGCTCTCCGATGACACTGATGAAAATTTGTTTGAAAACAACCATTTAAAGACTGGCAATAGAGTTCTAAGAGCACAGAGTGAATGAAAAACATCTCAGGAAAATGTAGTAAAATTTGGTAAGAACAGTGAATCTGTGGTACTTGTGGTACCAGAACCAAGACCTCTCTCCTTCCTTCCTTCCCTCCCAATTCAGTGACAAGCGTGCTGAGAATACTGGGGCCTAGGTCACCTTTGCCTCAGTTCATTCGTAAAACAGAGGGGTCCCAGTCCCAAGAAGACAAGCTGAAAAGATTTGAGGATACAGCCCCTATTCCCCCGCCCTCTACTGGTTCAACTTCTAAGTGGGAGAAATTCGCACACCTTTGCACTCAGTCCAGCTTCAGAACTGTGGCTCAAAGTTAAAATAGGCTCTCAAATGAGATCCAGCAAAACATAAAGATGATTACACACTAAGGCAAGTGAGATTTATCCCAGCAACGTGAAGCTGGTTTAAAATCCGAAAATCCACACTCGCTGGTCTGTTTTGACCCAGTGATCCCACTTCTGGGAATATATCCAAAGATGTTGGAAACATTAATTTGAAAGAACCTGAGCAACCCTATGTTCACTGCAGCGTTATTTACAATCACAGAGATATGGAAGCAGCCCAAGTGTCTGTCCATCAGTAGATGAGTAGATAAAACAACTATGGGTTATTTACACAATGAAACACAACTTGGCTATAAAAAAAGAAAAAAAGTTACCCTTTGTGACACCATGGATGCACCTGGAGAACATTATGCCAAGTGAAATAAGCCAGTTAGAGAAAGACGAACAGGACTTCACTCATAGGTGGAATCCAATGAACAAACTGAATTAACAAGCAAACTAGAGACAGACTCATAACTAGAGAGCGGGCTCACAGCTATTGAAGGCGGGGAGGTTAGGGGGTGAAGGGAGGGAACAAAAAGGAGAAAGCACTCTGGACACGGACAACTGTGTGCTGACTGCAGGGGGAAAGGGGGCTGTAAGGAGGTTAAATGGTAATGGAAAAAAGAATAAAAGTAAGAAGAAATGAATCCTAGATAGTTTTCCCTTCAAATCAACTGTCTTGTTAAATAAACTGGTTTAAAATTAAAAAAGGTTATAATGGTACATTTTATGTTATATATATTTTATTATAATCAAAAATCTCAACAACTAAAAATATCCAATTAGAAAACAGGCAAAAGACAAAAAGAGAAGTTTCACCAAGAATATACAGATAGCAAATTAAGCAGATGAAAACATGCTCAACATTATTAGCCATTATGGGAATGCATATTAAAACCACAATGAGGTATCATTAAAAACCTATCAGAATGGCTAAAATAAAAACCAGTCATAACGCTAAATGCTGGTGAGGCGTCAGAGAAAGCAGATCACTCATACACTGTTCATAGGAATTACAAAATAGTACAAACATTCTGGAAAACTGTTTAGTTTTTCAAGAAAAATTACCAAACAAAATAGTATTTGCATTATCTTGGAGAAATAGAGATTTACGTTCATATTAATAAATAAATAAGTAAATAAATAAATAAAAACAAAAAATAAAAAACCCTATACATGAATGCTTACAGTAGCTTAATTCATAACCCAAAACCAGAAATGATCCAGATGGCCTTTAACCAGTGAACGGATGAACAAATTATGATATATCCACACTGTAGACTACTACTCAGCATTGAAGGAAACAAGAGCCTGGATGAATCCCCAGACAACTATACAATGTGAAAAAAGGCACTTCCTGAACGTGGTGATTCCATTGATACAGTATTCTTTTGACAAAATTACAGAAACAGGGAACACAGGAACCCATGGGGAGCTGCGGGGGGTGGGGGGGTGACTGGGAGGTGGCTGAAGTGGGGGGTTGCGTGTGACGGAAATGCTCTGTACTTCGACTGTCCAACATCAGTGTCTGGGCTGTGATACCGCACCATGGTTTTACAAGACGTTATTTACTGCTGGGGAGAACTGGGTGAAGGATATATAGGATCTCTATTGTTTTTTACAACAGCATGTGAATTTATAATTATTTCAAAATGAAAAAAAAATAAACAGCAGGAATAAAATATGTAGTACTACTGTAAAAAGACCAAGGAGGGAAAAAGTAAAAGAAGAGTAGGCAGAAGGAAAAAGAGGCCTTCTTGATAAATATGTTCTAGTTAAGTAAAAGCTGTTCATAATCATCATCATCCAAACCAACTGTATGCCTATTTTGTTCTGCATCTATAAAGAAAGAAACCAGTCTTAACTTTCTAAGATCGCATACATTAGGATTCCCTAAGTGCTCAAAATAGCTCACAATTAACTGTATTATTTCCATGAAATTATATGAAATAGTCTGAATCGAGATATTATTGTAGATGTATGTCCATCTAGACAGACAGACATAATCAAACACCTTCTATTTGAAAAAGGATTAAAAAGTCAATCTAATAAAAAGTTGTGAGTCTAGTTTCATGTAAAATCCAACTGCCTTCAAACAACCCTGAGAAAGTCAAGAGACCTAACAGTCAAATAAAAAGTAATTTAGCTATGGCTAGTGTGGCCCAGTGGATTGAGCACCGACCTGTGAACCAAGAGGTCACTGGTTCTATTCCCAGTCAGGGCACATGCCAGGGTTGTGGGCCAGGTGCCCAGCTGGGGGTGTGCAAGAGGCAACCAAATCTCTCTCACTCTCTTTCTCCCTCCCTTCCTCTCTCTCTGGAAGTAAATAAATAAAATTTTAAAATCTCTAAATCTCTAAATAAATAAATAAAATAAAAGGCAATTCAGATAGAACTGCATCTTTAATCTACCTACTGGCAAGGTGGATTGAACTTTACAAAATCATCATTTAAAAGAATTTTTCATGTTAATGCCATTGAGTTCTATTTTAAATGTCTAGAAGTATCACTACAGTAACAATTTCTGGTTTGGAGACTTAAAGGTACTTAGGCTTTGCATTTTGACTAATTAACCCTTTCAGACAATTTGCCACATACGCTAAAGGGTACATTAAGTGAAAACAACCCATTTTGTGGTAATTTGTGGGAATGAAGCAAGGTCAAAGAGGGAGTTAATACTCTCACCTTACTTCTGTAAATGGCTGGTGCCAGGCCTGGAACAGATAAATTACAAGATGAACCTGGAATGTCTTAATAGTGCCAGAAAATAAGAAAACACTTAAAAAATGATGAGGACACCTCAAAAAGACACGGGAGTCAGCTCTTTAACAGGCTCCCAATGGCTAAGTCTTAGATAATCTGAGCAATAAATCATGGTACTAAATGGGTTAAACCATTTAATAATGTAAGAATCCATGAGTCCATATTAATGATATTAATCAACTAATTAATGGGGCAGAGGGGAAAGCTCTTCCATAAAGTAGAGTTCCAATTAATAATTGCAGAGTGAATAATGGGAACATCCTTTGGCAATCAACACAGTAATCTTTCCCAAGCTACGACTACCAATGGATGTTATAAAATTAATGGGCAAAAGTACAATGAGAAAAATATGTTACAGTCTCAAAGTATGTCCCCACAAGATATTTCTTGATTACAAAAAGAAAAGTCATAATTGTAGAGAAAGCTGCAGACATCATATTAACTAGACATCTAAACTAATCAACCCTAATGGTACAGACTAAAGACCCAGGCCCTTCACTCCCCCCTCATACGATGTACTGAAAAGGCTACCCCGTCAATTCTGTAGCATTCCTCCCGTAAGTGCTGAAGCTCAGTCTGCTCCTGAGGGAACATCAGACTACTGCAAACTGAACAACTTTCTACAAAATACCTGCTCTCTATTTCTCAAAAGTGTCGAAGTCATGAAAAACAAATGAGGGGGGCGGGGGGCGGGCAGGGGGAAGACTAAGTGGCCCAGACTGGGGCAGACTAAACCGAAAGCAATGTGTGCAACATGAGACCCTGCACTGCGTCCTGGACCAGAGGACATCACTGGCAAAATTTATAAAAGGCCAGATTATAGTACTATAGCAATTTTAATCTCCTGATTTCCATAACTGTACTGTAGTTACATAAGAAACATACTTGTTTCTAGGAAGTATAGAATGAGAAGTACACGCACCTAATCTCAAATGTCTCACAAAAAAAATTACACAATGAGAGTGAAAAAAAGAAAAACATAACGAAGCAAAAATACTAACATTTATGGAAAGAATCTGGCAGTTTTTTATATAGGGGAATTCTTGGTTAATATTTTGGCAACTTTTCTTAGATATGAAGTAATTGCAAAATTGTAAGTTAAAACCAAATTAACTCAGCTTGGAACCCAGGGATGAGAGGAAACGAATTCAAGTCCTTCCTTCAAGACCCTTCACCTTTTTTTCTTATTTTTTAAAAATATATTTTATTGATTATGCTATTACAGTTGTCCCATTCCCCCCTTCATTTCCCTCCACCCCCTCTCCCACCCACATTCCCCCCCTTTAGTTCATGTCCATGTGTCATAAGTTCTTTAGCTTCCACATGTCCCACA
Source organism: Anoura caudifer (assembly GCA_004027475.1). Lineage (NCBI taxonomy): Eukaryota > Metazoa > Chordata > Mammalia > Chiroptera > Phyllostomidae > Anoura > Anoura caudifer. The sequence continues at coordinate 113,117 of PVKU01002019.1, read as the reverse complement.
CTATCCTTGCCCTCCCCCTGTCTATTTTCTATCCACCGTCTATGCTACTTATTCTCTGTACCTTTTCCCCCTCTCTCCTCCTCCCACTCCCCTGTTGCTAACCCTCCATGTGATCTCCTCCATTTCTGTGTTTCTGCTCCTGGTCTAGCTGTTTGCTTAGTTTGCTTGTTTTAGGTGTGGTTGTTAATAATACCTATGAGTTTGCTGTCTGTTTACTGTCCTATTTTTTATCTTCTTTTTCTTAGATAAGTCCTTTTAACATTTCATATAATAAGGGCTTGGTGATGATGAACTTCTTGAACTTGACCTTATCTGAGAAGCACTTTATCTGCCCTTCCATTCTAAATGAAAGCTTTGCTGGATAGAGCATTCTTGGATGTAGGTCCTTGACTTTCATGACTTGGAATACTTCCTTCCAGCTCCTTCCTGCCTGGAAGGACTCTTTTGGGAAATCAGCTGACAATCTGATGGAAACTCCTTTGTAGGTGACTCTGCCTTTATCCCTTGCTGCTTCTAGAATTCTCTCCTTCATTTTAATCTTGGCTAATGGAATTATGATGTACCTTGGTGTGTTCCTCCCTGGGTCCAACTTCTTTGGGACTCTCTGAGCTTCCTGGACTTCCTGGTAGTCTATTTCTTTTGCCAGATTGGGGCAAAGTTCTCCTTTATTATTTGTTCAAATAAGTTTTCCACTTGTTGCTCTTCCTCTTCCCCTTCTGGTACCCCTATAATTCGGATGTTGGGACGTTTAAAGATGTCCTGGAGGTTCCTAAGCCTCTCCTCATTTTTTGAATTTTTGTTTCCTGTTTGGTTATTTCTTTCTTTCTTCTGGTCCACCCCATTGATTTGAGTCCCAGTTTTCCTCCCATCTCTATTGGTTCCCTTTGGTTTTTCTTCATTTCACTTACTGTGGCCTTCCTTTTTTCATCTAATTGTGAGCAAAATCAACCAATTCTGTAAGCATCTTGATCACCAGGGCTTTGAACTGTGCATCTGATAGGCTGGCAATCTCTTTGTTGCTTAGATGAATTGGCTCTGGGGCTTTGATTTGTTCTCCAGTGTGAGCCATTTTTCTTTTTTGTTTTTGTTTTTGTCTAGTCGCGGCTGTTAGGTGGTGAGGGGTGGAGCCTTAGGTGTTCCCCAGGGTGGGACAGCCCAGTCCCTGGGTAGTGACGCTGTATGTGGGGGTGGGGTCCGAGAGGGAACACTGGCACTTGCTCTGCTCTCTCTCGGATTCCAGTTCCTTCCACCGCTTCCTCTTCACCTGGATTATCTGAGCATGAATGTGGGACCACCTGGTCAGCCAGCCACCTTGCATGGCCTCACTGGGTCTGTACAGTTGCCACCCTGTGCCTGGGGTCCACTAGCCACCGCCTGTGTGCCTGGAGACTGCTAGCTGCCACCTGTGTGCCTGGGATCTTCCAGCTGCTGCTGCCTGCGTGCCCGGTCCGCACCTCCACTTTTCCCGCCCCTCTTACCGGTCTGTATGAATGGTTGTTAGACTTCCATACAGTTCAATTTTCTATCAGTCTGGTTGTTTTCTTGTTTCTAAATCCTTGTTGTCCTTAATTTTGGTTGTGAGAGTAGGCACAGTGTGTCCACCTATGCCTCCATCTTGGCCAGAAGTATCAAGACCCTTATAAGCACTATCCCCACTTTTAGCCCTAGTTAATACGCTTCTAATAACGGTCACTTGGGCACTTTTTAATAGGGGTCAGTGTGCAACACTCACATTGTTTCTTCATCAATGTCATTTTCCTCCGTGTTACTTGTTGCTGTGGAGCTGGCAGAGGAACTACTGCCGTCGAGGTGATTTACTTCATCTTCGCCAACAAGATCCAGATCCAGATCCCCGTCTGAAAGCTCATGCTAGAACAAGGCAAAGAAACAAGATTTTAATCTCAAAGAATAGTTCAATATGGCTCAAGCACCAAACAATAATGTAATCCTCTTAATTCTCTGCTCCTGCACATAGGCAGGTGAGCCCTATAGAGAAAATCTCACAACCACATTACCTAGTACTACTAATAATTTATTGCTGCCAACTTCAGCTTGGCCCTCAATGTAATTGGAAGTGCTTTATATATTCCATGTCAGCTTCCAGTAAGACTCCATACAGAGTAACATTCCAAATTATCACTCCTCAAATCTTACCTAACCTCTATTACCTGCAAGGTCACTGTAAAACCCTGTCATTAATATGCACAAAAAAAATACTTACAAGTAAGCATAAATCCCCCCAACTTTCAGCTGCCCTCCCTGTAAACTCCATCCTACCCTTCCTCCACCTCATCCTATCAAGAGGTTAACCTGGGTGGCTGCTTTACAACCCCTAATAACCTCCTTAAATATACTGTTTCATCAATACCTTAAACTTGTCTTCAGTCTCTCTCCCTGATGGCTCCATTGTAATGTATACCTTAAGTATCAAAAAGCTGTCTCTGCATCTCTGCCTTACCTTAAACAAAAACAACCACTTCTTGAATTTTCAATCTGGGTGTTGTTCAGCTGGGACAAAACCTGGCTATTTCCCAAATCATCAATCATCTATCTACATATGCAATGGTAAGGTATTTACTAGTTTCGGTGAATCGAAATAAAACACATTTTTAAAATTCACAACCTATATAGGCTCTAGAATGTGTATCACAGTTTATTTTGTACAATGTAATTTTCTACAATAAATTAATTTAAAAACCCTACAACATGTTGATTCAGCAACTTCTGACCTAACATTTCCAGTAGGGCATATACTAATAATAAAAATAAACAGATAAGATTTTTAGCACATGATCCCTACACCATATTATCAAACACAAAGCTAACACCGGTCTAATTATTACATGATAATCTTCATGCTGAATCTTCTCCTCATCTTCATCCTCTTTGGCCTCTCTCACAGAAGCTGAAGTAGGACTGTCCTGGAGAAGGACGTCAGCACAGGGCCCGGACTTCTTGGATCGTGTCTCAGGAGTGTCATCATTTTGGGGGCTAAGATGATTAGCTGGCGGTGACAAATCTCTTGATTTCTGACTTCGAGATAACTCAATAGTAAGTCTCTTTTAAGGCAAAAACAGTACAAATAAACATGAGTGATAAGCATGAGTCATTTTTTGCTGTGGTACAGCAAAAAATATTTTAAGTAAAACAATATATTCATATGTTCCTAAAACCATTTCTTGTACCATCTCTCTCACCACCTGCTGCCTTCTGCTTACGGAGAAATCTATGACAAAGACAAGCTGCCCAACTTATTCTCATCCTTCTCCTATCCAGCCCAAGCTACACATACAATTAGCAAACTCTGTATAAACAGAAGCAGTTTTAAGTGGCATATTTAACATGAAAACCTCTGAAAGTATGTATTCATTAACATTTTCCTCCCTCATCTATTAACCTCTCTTTGCACTTCAAAACTTCACCCCATTATCATTTTCCAGTGGCAGAAAGAAACATTCCTTACATAATTTAGTCAACCCTGTAAAATAAAAATTAACCGATCCTCCCCAGTGTTCAATTCAACAACACTGAGGATTCAAGATGCGGCAACTTTCCACAGGTTTGAATAATGTAAATTCAAGACAGCATGGGGAAGAAAAATACAGAAATCACTGCAAGAAACACTAAGAGATAATCTCAAACTATAGGAGCACTATAATACAATTTTTTAAAAGATTTAATTTATTTATTTTTAGAGAGAGGGGAAGGGAGTGAGAGAAACTTCAATTAGTTGGCTCTCATACACCCACAACTGGGGACCTGGCCCACATCCCAGACACAAGCCCAGACTGGGAATCGAACTGGCGACCCCTTGGTTCACAGGCTGGTGCTCCATCTACTGAGCCACACCAGCCAGGATTGTAATACAATTTTATGCAATGATACAAATGTTTTTATACACAATGCCCAATACAAGCATTTAAAATGTGGTCAGTGCAACTAAGGAACTGAAATTTTCTTTGTTTTAATTATGTTTACATAGCCATACGTGACTCATGACTACTGAATAGTAGAGAATTAGAGGTTCAAAGATAGTAATGATAAAGAACAAGATAACTGGATTTTTCTACAAAATTACAAACAGCAGTAAATATCAAAATCTAATTACAAATGTTAACAGGCCAGTAAGACAATGAAACCACCAAAATATGTATTTTTTGCTTACCTCTTTAAGATTATTTATTTGTTGGATATAGCTAGTTTGTGCAGCCTCCAATTGAGTAATATACCAATGCTGGTCCCGGCATTTTTGAAAGAAAGTTGGTGAGCGAACCTGAAACCTTAAAAGAATAGCTGCACATGAAAAATAATCCAAATAGTAAGATATTATCAACAAAGCCTTCAATCTATCACTATAAATTCTACAATGTTAAGTTTCATTACACTGTAAGGCCAAAGTTAGAAAGAACTCAGAGCTCCTCACATTCACCATTTATACGTATAGTTCACAAATCATAAAAAATGGTTCTGAAAAGTCATCTTTAAGTCGGTTGTCGAAACTTACTGCAGTTTTCTAAAGAATTAACATGACATCATGATTAACTTATTAAAACACATTTATTATAATAATGTAGCTGAAATTCAGTACTGACCATGAGTCAGGAAGAACAGGACCATACAATGCAGGGAGGAGGAAGCTACCACTTTCATTCCCCTTTCTTGACTAGGTCAGACCCTCGCAAAATAGGCAGTTTGGTTTGGGCACTGCTTTTTCCCTTCCTTCTTGCACCTCACATTCCCATATTTTCTGCTCCTCAGTAAAAAAAAAATCATGTCAAAGGTTAACTACCCAGGACAAGGTTAACTACCCAGGACTCCCCCACGGAGCTTCATGTTCTCCATAATGCATATTCCCAACCCCTCCAGAGAGCAGTTTAAAATCAAAACTCTCCTTGTATTATTATAATACAGTATATTTTAGCTAGAGTCAAGGAAAAAAAACACACAAGTATCTATATTAAAGCCTATTAATGGAAAAATGACAGGACCTTAATATATTTAGGGCTATCTGGTAGTTTAAAAAAAAAAACCCTAATATTTATTAAAGCAAAAAACAAAACTTCTGCCTTTATTACCAAGCCAAACATGACTCTGTTTACAGTGAAAAAAATTACAGTGATATATAAAGAGGTTTCTGAAGAGTCATAAAAGACTAATTTGTAAACCTGTAACATAAGGTCTTGCCAACCTTATGTTAACTACCCTTCCATTTCCTTTCCTACGATTTTACAGCGAGGGTAAGAACCTACTGACCATCTAATAGTTACCTGCAGCAGGTCTCTACTTTTTTGTAAGGATCCTTGTACATCAGAGGGTAGAAATGATTTACCTGACCACCATTCTGCGTGGGTACTGCCCAAACAATATACATTAATAAGACACTGGTAAGACATTCTAAAGAGTAGTATTTTTGAATGACTAATAAAACCATGGTCAACCCTGCATATTTTTAGTATTTGTGCCATTAAAACAAAAGCACAAAATTCTTTAACTTTCTTTTTAATATACATATTTTTACGTAGTTACAGAAAAGCCTTAAGTAACTTTCTAATATGTACATACAAAATTCCATCAGCATCTTTAATTAGGGTTTAAATTTGGAACAATCTGTCATTAAATATTACAAGTAATAAGATCATTAAAAGCCTCCTCATCATGACCCCACAGCAATCTATTTATAGTGCCATGATGGCACTATCTTATACAACAATAAACTTTTCATCTGCTCGTTTCATCTTGAGATTCCTGAGGACAAAAACCATTTCTTACTCTCTTAATAATAGCTCAATGACAGACACAGACTCAGTAAATGTTGCTAAATAACTGATAATTAAACACAACAGGAATCTGTTCCTGTACTGTCTGTAAGAAAAAATTGTTATAAATAGGGATGGCCTAAATAAAGAACTACAGGTGGGATAAACTGCATTAAAAAGAGAAAACCCACACGGATTGCCACCAGGAAGATTCAGCGTTACCAATACTCCAGGATGGAGAGGACTAAGGGTATAAGAAGGGCTCTTTTGTAGGCTGGTAAGATTGATGTTTGAATAATTTTGCAATCTTCTCTAAGGTTAAAGTGTGAAACTGCAACTAATTATTTCTTTTGATGAATAATGTTTTTAAATACAAAAAAAAAACAAAAGGTTATAAAATGGAACTAAAATACTCCCCCAAAGATGACAAAAACATAAATGTATTTTCTACATTAAAAATGTAATAATCTCTTTTTGCACTTTTTGTTCTCCCAGAGAAGTTATGAAGGACACAGAATAGTAAAGGGATTAACAGCAACTCATCCAGCATGCTTAAGAACAAAGGGCTTAGACTAAGTGAAACTTAAGAATATATCAAACTACTTCCAAGGAAAAAAAGCTGTTAAAAATGGTCCTGATGAAAGCTTTCTAAACTGTTAAACACAATGCAACCTCTCAGTTCAAAACGCATTTGAGTCTATCTTTTTTAATCCTCACCCAAGGGCATTTTTTCATTGCTTTTAGAGACAAGGGAAGGGAGAGAGGAAGGAAAAGAGAGAAACACTGATGTGAGAAAGATACATCAAGTGGTTGCCTCTTGTACATGCCCAGACTGGTGATCATAAGCACCTGGACTGGGAATCGAACCTGCAACCTAGGTATGTGCCCTGACCAGTAACTGAACCTGCAACCCTTTGGTTACAAGACAACACTCCAACTGAGCCACACTGGCCAGGGCTGAATCTATTTTTAAAATACTCAAGCCCTCATTTTTATTGCTGAATTAAAACCTCTTATAATGATGACCAAAGCTTCTGACTTGTAAACTTTACCCTAATATTAAATGTTCTTTTTGTGGCTTGAAAGTTTGTCCTGTCCTGTCTTGAAAATAATACACCATTATCACTTTATTTTCTTCAGTTTTTGTTTCTATTTCCTTACTTTTAATTTGCTATTATCTAGAAGGATCTGACAATCTTTTTGTGAAATAAAGCTTGTAAAACCAGTCACCCAAATATGAACAATGTCAAGAGAGAAAAATAAGTCTGTGATTTTTCACTATTCTCTAATTTGCACATAGTGAGGTTGCAAGCAGCTCAACAGATAAATGGGACCTTACTACATTTATTAGAAGTATTTTCCTTTTTATGGAATTACTAACTAGATGTCAAACACATTTCTGAACAACTTATCGCTGACTATACAGGACTTCTAAAATGAAATGGTTAAGAACACAGACTTCCGGCGAAGATGGAGGCGTAGGTGGACACACTGTGTCTCCTCTCACAACCAAGATTAAGGACAACAAAAATATAGGACCAAAAACCCCCCAACCAGAACAGATAGAAAATTGAATTGTACGAAAGTCCAGCAATGGTTCACCCAGACCAGTAAGAGGGGTGGAGTCGGAAGCCGGCAGAGAGGGGTCACAGCAGGAAAAAGTGATGGCTAGTGGTCCCAGGCGCACAGGTGGTGGTTACCAGGCACAGGGAGGCAACGAGCAGACCAAGCAAGGCGCACAAGGTGGCTGACCACGGTCACACCTTCCCGCACAGATAAAACAGGCGAAAACGGGCAGCAAGACAGACTGGGCAACGCAGGGCCCCAGCTCCAGGAAATAAAGCCAAAAAGCACCAATTGAAAACACTTGTGGGGGTTGAGGTGCTGGGAGAGAATCCCAGCCTCACAGGAGAGTTCATTGGAGAGACCCACAGGGTCCTAGAATGTGCACAAGCCCACCCACATGGAAATCAGCACCAGAAGGGACCACTTTGCTTGTGGGAAGTGGGGAAAGTGACTGAAAGCTGGCAGAGAGCGGTGCACTGGCACTGCTCCCTCTTGGACCCCAGCCCCACATACAGCGTCACAATCCACTGACTGGGTTGCCCAGCCCTAGAGAACACCTAAGAGTCCGCCCCTCACTACATTTAAAAAAAAAAAAAAAAAAAAAAAAAAAAAAAAAAAAAAAAAAAAAAAAAAAAAAAAAAAACAGAAACAAAACACCAAAACCAAAAATGGCTCAAATGGGAGAATAGATCAAAGCTCCAGAGCTAATTCATCTAAGCGACCAAGAGATAGCCAATCTATCAGATGCACAGCTCAAAGCACTGGTAGCCAAGCTATTGGATGCACAGTTCAAAAGACTGGTGATTAGGATGCTCACAGAGTTGGTTGATTTTGCTCACAAATTAGATGAAAAAATGAAGGCTACAATAAGTGAAATGAAGGAAAATGCACAGGGAACCAATAGTGATGGGAAGAAAACTGGGACTCAAATCAATGGAGTGGACCAGAAGGAAGAAACAAACAACCAAACAGAAAACAAGGAAGAAACAAGAATTCAAAAAATGAGGAGAGGCTTAGGAACCTCCAGGACATCTTTAAACGTCCCAACATCCGAATTATAGGGGAACCAGAAGGGGAAGAGGAAGAGCAACAAGTGGAAAGCTTATTTGAACAAATAATAAAGGAGAACTTCCCCAATCTGGCAAAGGAAAGAGACTTCCAGGAAGTCCAGGAAGCTCAGAGAGTCCCAAACAAGGTGGACCCAAGGAGGAATACACCAAGGCACATCATAATTCCATTAGCCAAGGTTAAAATGAAGAAGATTCTAGAAGCAGCAAGGGATAAGGGGACAGTCACCTACAAAGGAGTTCCCATCAGACTGTCAGCTGATTTCTCAAAAGAGACCTTCCAGGCAAGAAGGGGCTGGAAAGAAGTATACCAAGTCATGAAAGTCAAGGACCTACATCCAAGATTGCTCTATCCAGCAAAGCTTCATTTAGAATGGAAGAGCAGATAAAGTGCTTCTCAGATAAGGTCAAGTTCAAGGAGTTCATCATCACCAAGCCCTTATTATATGAAATGTTAAAGGGACTTATCTAAGAAAAAGAAGATAAAAATATGAACAGTAAGAAGACAGCAAACTCACAGATATTAACAACCACACCTAAAACAAAAGCTAACAGCTAGACCAGGAGCAGAAACGCAGAAATGGAGATCACATGGAGGGTTAGCAACAGGGGAGTGGGAGGAGGAGAGAGGGGGAAAAGGTACAGAGAATAAGTAGCATAGACGGTGGGTAGAAAATAGACAGGGGGAGGGCAAGAATAGTGTGAGAATTGTAGAAGCTAAAGAACTTATGACACATGGACATGAACTAAAGGTGGGGAATGTGGGTGGGAGGGGGTATGCAGGGTGGAGGGGAATGATGGAGGAGAAATGGGACAAGTTTAATAGCATAATCAATAAAATATAATTTAAAAAAAGAACACGGTGAGGTTATGGTTAGTATGAATTTCAGTCTTCATCTTTGCTGAATGAACAGACTTTAAAAGAAAGTTCTGGTGATATAATTGCCTCATAATAAAAGCTACAACATTAAATGTCTCCTACCTTAAAATCACTGTATCATTTTGTCGATTCAAGTATCCTTCATTTGCAAGTAAGTCCAAACGGAAAAATCTATTATAACCCCAGCATTCTCCAACTTCAAAGTCAGATGCAAATTCTCGAATGATATTTTTTGTAGGATCATTGCAGGACTGATGAACCATTTCTACACGATATTCATATCTCAAATGGAAAAAGAGAGTATTAACATAGTTGGTGAACCAGAATAAAAAACAGATGAAATGAGTACTTGAAAAGAAACTTATCAATATATACAATTACATTTCTTTCAGAAGGAATGTACTATTTATAAAGACAGCAATAATGTGAATGGGCTGGGCTACCACAACACGACTGGCCCTAGGTCCTTCTTTCCTTGCAGTGTTTATCTATATAGCAGGTATAAAACATCACCTCAGTAAATAAATATGTTTGTATAAAATAGTACTTTCAAAGTGACTTTTTGTTTGTTTTAGCAAATCTACGTGTTTTTCAGTTTGATGTGGCTTCACATCAAACTGAAAGCCTGGATAAATTTAACAACTGTTAAAATTTTTAGTCCTATTAAAATTACTCCCCCAGAAAAATTCTCTTTCCTTTAAACAACTCAAAGAAATTGCCTTCTCTAAAACAAGTTGTTCAGCATATACCGTTAACAGTCAATTCCAAGATGTCACTCAAGTGCAGATTTTCTGAAAGCCCACACCCACATATGCTAACACACACCTATTATGTAAAGAAATATAAGCATAATAAAATTATGAAAGTGTTTCTGCAGGGTCCCAGGTGATATTAAAATGTGGATAAATAAATGATAGAGTAGTTTTTATTTCACATTTTGACAGTTAAACTACCTCACTGTTAAACTCTCAATTTCGTAACTGAATGACATTTCAGTATTTAATGAAAAAGTATCAACACTCTTTTCTAAAATTACTTAAGTGTTAAGAGAAATAACAGATATCTGCTGTTTTCAGAAAGAACAGTTTTATTAAGGTAATTAGATAATGTCTAACAAATACACAAATTCTAATCTTTTTCAACCTTAGTATCCTGAATGTTAATATTTCATTATCACTGATGCTATTGCTGCTTGCAGGACAATATTAACTGTTAAGTTCCTGAAGTGTACGCAGTCAACAATAAAAGCACCAAGATGAAACCAAAGACAACAGAAAAGTCACAAAATCTCAGTATCAGTTCAGAGAGAAAGGAGAATCTTCCCAAAGCAAGAAATAGAGGTAAATCAAGAAAGAGATTAATCAAGAGACACAGAAAGGCCCAGATTAATGGTAGCAGCAGGGATGCGAACAAAATGCCATTTTCACTGGGCTGGTTACAGGAATTCTGCCTGACATCAACCTCTCCCAATCACAAGAGGTGATTTTCAGGAAATCAAACAGCTTGATGGTTAAGGAAAAAAAATACAGGGACTGAAAAACAATCTGTGGTAAACAGAATGATGTTTAACAATGCTAAACTTGAGTAAGTAAGTTAACTAAGACATTGTAGTCCCATCTGCGAAATGGGAGTCATAATAGAACCAACAGATCACAAGGTGGAAACAAAGCAAAGTAAGTTATGTAAAGCGCAATCTTCAACCACTGTGCTGCAGGATTTTTTTAAAACATGCAATACCCTGACTAAAAGAGTCAGGGCCACTGACCTCTTTTCCCTTAGACTGTCAAGTCAAAAAATGACAACAGCCAACACAACAGCCATCCAGTGTGAACAAATCAACATTATACCTATTTTTTTGTCAGACTGGCAAATACAAGATTTGGTGTGCCACAGACTTTTGGCAATTAGTTTATGTGTGTCATGAGATGAAAAAGGTTGAAAATCACCGATGCAAAGCATAGTGCATGCTACAGAGCACATATTCAGCTGTTAGAATAACAATACAGTTAAGTCCACTGTTTCAAGTCACACAGAATTGGAGCAGAGCTCCGACTAAACACACCTACAATCCAAAAGCCAGGATCCTTTCCATATCATGAGCATTCTCGTAGTCGGACACACCAGTGGTGACAAGCATATTCGGATTTGGTCAGTCTATGCTGGTCAGTCTGTGGCAGGTATCGCTGAAGTGGAGGCTGTATGCCCCTGGGGCCCAGTCCTTACAATCCTTTCAGAGTCAAAAAGTCAAAACTATTTTCAAAATGCTAGATGTTATTTGCCTTTTACACTCTGTTGACATTTGCATTAATGGTGCAAAAGCAATGATGGTTAAAATGTGCCAGTAGTTATTATTACACTATTCATTGCCACACACTTTCAGATGAGAAAAAATTGCTGTCTTTCAGGAATGTCTTTAATCAAGTAGTAAAAAATGATAAAATGTTATTAAGCTTCAATTCTTGGTGTCACAAAATGGAAAGTATACATAAAGTATTTGCGCTGAATAGTGGTGTGCAATGGTTGTCTTGGGGAAATCACTTTATTTCAGAGTTACAAGCTCATCAGTTACTTTTTTTGTGTGAAATGTGAAATTGAAAAAACTGACAAACAATGAGTATTCAATTATAGACATCTGACGCATTTCTGGGCCAAAACAACTATGGAAAAGAACTGTCAGTATCTGTTGTCAATGATAAAACATAAGCTTTAAAAATCATAGTTCTGGAAAATTTGTATGAGCCACATGAGCTTAAAAGCTTTCTAATACTTGAGACTTTCCAGATGATATCAATGAATGTGATTATTTGATATTGCAAATGAAATTATGTCAACTGCATATTCAATAAACCATTAGTTTTCAAATGATCAATTCATGATTATGAAATCATGCACAAATAAAAGATCCAATACAAGACAAAATACTGGAGTTTTTATTGTTTGTTTTTGAGTGAACAGCTTTCATAAAGTATAACTGAATAAAGGTAAACATATTTTAAATCTATAACTTGGTAAATTTTGACATGTATACAGTGTGGGACAAAAGAGGTTTACGGTTGTTTGTATAGAAAAATAATACAATAATAATAAATAGTACAAGAATAAACTGTGTTCTGCATACTCACAGCTGTAAACCTACTTTTGCCCCACCCTGTATATTCATAAAACCATCGCTGTTAGCACAATTGAGATACGAAACATATCCCTCATGTTCCAAAGTTTCCTCTGCCCTGGCTCAGTGGCTCAGTTGGTTGGAGCATCATCCTGTACACCAAAAGATGGCGGGTTCAGCCCCCAGTCAGGGCGAGTATAGGAGGCACTCAACTGATGCTTCTCTCATATTGATGCTTGCTTCTCTCTCTCTCCCCTGCTTCCTTCTTTTCTCTCTAAAATTGATAAACATATCCTCAGGTGAGAATTTTTAAAAAATCAATTATTCTTATGGTTGTGGGTTAATTTCTAGATTCTCTAGAGTATTCCATTGGCCAATTTGTCTATCCTTCTGATAACACTATTGTTTTAAGCTAATATGACAGCTTTATAATAATGCTTACAATCATGCAATTTTAGTCCTCAAATTTTGTTCTTTTGATTGCAGTGATTTTCTATTGTTTTTGTTTTCCTTTCATTGCATTCTGCTTCAATCTGTTTTGCCTTTCTGCTGCTTACGTACTTTAAATTGATTTTTTCTAGTTTAAGAGGGTAGACATTAAGATTATTAATTTGCAACCTTTCTGCTATAAATTTCCCCCTACCTATTGCTTTAGCAGCATACAAAAAATTCTGGTATGTTGGGTTTTCATTTTTAATCAGTTCAAAATACTTTTTAAAAATCCCTTATGATTTCCTCCCTCTTTGATCCAGAGATTTAAAAAAGTATTATTTAACTTTCAAATATTTCAGATTTATAAAATCCATTATTAATATCTAAATTAATTCCATTATGGTAAGAGGACATACTTTGAATGAGTTAAATCCTTTTAAATAAATTGAGGCATGTTTTAGGTTCCAGAATATGATCTATCTTGATAACTATTCTTTACCAAAATAAGAGTAATTTTTATTCTGCTATTGACACAATAGATTAAACATTATATAAATATCAATCAGGTCAGGTTCAACTGTACCACACATCCTTGATGATTTTATTCCTACTTGTTACCCAATTGAAAAAATAATTTTTGTCTATTTCTTCTCGTACATCTATTAGCTTTTGCTTCATGTATTTCAAAGATCTCTTATCAGGGACATAAACATAAATATTTAGAATAGTTATACATTCTCTTCGTTAAATGATCCTTGTATCACTATGAAAAATACTTCTTTATCTCTGATGATATTATTTGCTTTAAATCTTTGATATTAAAAGAGCAATTCCAGCTTGCTTTTGTCTAGTACTAGTATATCTTTATATTTATAGTGCACTTCTTGTGGGCAGTATGTACTTTTTTGTTTTATCCAATCTTTCCCTTTTAATTAGGGTGTTTAGGCCGTTTACATTAATATATGTTGGTATTTGTTCCATCTGTACTTTATTACCTGTTACACCTTTTTCTGCCTTCATTAAAACTAAGTTTGCATTTTATTCCCTTTACTGCTTTATTAGCTATAAGTAGTCATTTTAGTAGTGGCTTTATACTTTATAGTTGTGGTAGGTGGAATGATGTCACCCACCAATCCAGCCCCCAAGGTATCGACATCTTACTCCCTGGAACCTGTGTATGTTACCTTTTATGGCACAGAAGGGGCATATACAGCTGTGATTCAACTCAGGATCTTGAGCTGAAAGGACTACACTGAATTATCCATGTGGACACTAAATGTCATTACGAATGTCCTTGTAAGAGGAAAACAGAAGATTTGACAGAGACAGAAAAAGACAAGGCAATATGACCTAAGACAAAGATAGGAATGATGTGATCACAAGCCAAGGAATGCTGGTAGCCACCAGAAGCTGACAGAGACAAGGAATGGATTTCCCCTAGTGCCTCTGGAGCATTGTAACACAACCTGCCGAAACCCTGATTTTGGTCTAGCAAACAGTTTAGATTTTTGGTCTCCAGTAGAAAATAATTTCTATCATTTTAAGCCAACAACTCTGTGGTAATTTGTTACAGCGAGCAAAGGCAAAGGAAACCCAATACAATAGTACGTAACTTATCCCAGTCTGGCTTTGTTGTTACACCACTTCACCTCAGAGTCTCATGAAATTGTTTCCTTGCTCTACCTTTGGCCTTTATGCTTGTGTCATGTGTTTTACTTCTAAAAGTGATAAGCCATAAACTATGTCAATATTTTTGTTTAGTCAGCTAGTTATTTCAATAGAATTTTTTAAAAAGATTTCATTTATTTTTAGATGGGAAGAGAGGAAGAAAGAGAGGGAAACATCAGTATGTGGCTGCCTCTCACACGCCCCCTACTGGGGAGCTGGCCTGCAACCCAGGCAGGTGCCCTGACTGGAACTGAACTGGCGACCCCGTTGGCTTGCAGGCCAGCACTCAATCCTCTGAGCCACACCAGCCAGGGCGGGAAAAAATTTTTTTACTTACCCATGCAATTTCCATTTCTGCTGTTCTTCATTCCTTTGTTTATAATATATTCTTTTTTAAATGATTTTATTTAATTTTAGAGACAGGGGAAGAGAAAGAAAGGGAGAGAAACATCAGTGTGTGGTTGCTTCTCATGTGCCCCACACTGGGGACCTGACTGGCAACCCTGGCATGTGCCCTGACTGGGAATTGAACGAGTGACCCTTTGGTTCGCAGGCTGGTGCTCAATCCACTGAGCCCCACCAGCCAGGGCCCTTTGTTTAGATTCAGATGTCCGACTATTATTACTTTCCTTCTATGTAAAGCACGTACTTTGACATTTCTTATATACCAGGCCTGAAAATGTCTTCATCTCACCTCTCTATTTTAAAATATATTTTTGCTAAGTATAAAATTCTAGGTTGTTTTTTCCATTCAACCCTTCTAAGATGCCTCTTCACTATCATTTCACCAGTATTTTTTCTACTGAAAAAACTTGATTTCATCCTTATCTTTGTGCACTTATAAATGTCTTTTTTTCCACTGCCAGTTTAAGACTGTCTGTTTACCACTGGTTTTGAGCAATTTGATTATAATGAGCTTTGGTGTGGCCTTCACGTCTCATGTGCTTGCAGTTCACTGTGCTTCCCGAACCAGTTGTTTAAACTTTTATCAAGCTTGGAAAGTTTTCCCCATTAAAAAAAATGTTTTTTTCTTCAGATCCTCTCCTTTGAGAACTCCAGTTATCTGTAAATTAGGTTGCTTCAAGTTCTACTGTTTTAGAATTTGGTTTCTATGTTTCTTGGACAATTTCTATTGAGCATATTCACCTTTTCTTTTGCCGTATCTATTCTGATATTCATGCCATCCACTGTATTTTTCATTTCAAATTCAGTTTTCAAGTACAATTTGAGTCTTTTATATTTTCCATATATCTAAATTTATGAACAAATGGAATAGTTGTAACTGTCTTAAATGTCCCTGTCTCCTATTTTTCACATGAAAATTCAGTTATCTTTAAGGCATACATTTAGAGATTTCCAAAAATGCAAAATACAAGCTTTCTCATCAAATATGATTTCACTTTAGAAAAAGTTATATTCACAAAAATGTTTTTTATATTAACATATAATAGTATTATGATTAAGTGAATTAATATAATTTTTTAAAATCTTGTTTTAATTTCTAATTCAGATAATATCAATAAATGTATTGTACATAAAGAAAAAGTTATTGTTTAATTCTGATTGACTAGCTATGCTCATTATTTGTTATATGTTCCTACCTCTGTGAATGCCAATTAATCTTTTTTTAAAAAGATTTTATTTATTTATTCTCAGACATAGGGGAAGGGAAGGAGAAAGAGAAACATCAATGCATGGTTGCTCTAGCACCTCCCTTTACTGTGGTCCTGGCCCACAACCCACCCATGTGCCCTGACTGGGAATCAAACTCCGGTTCACAGGCTGGTTCCCAATCCAGAGTCGTACCAGCCAGGGTTTGCCAATTAGACTGAACAGCAAACAGAAATTTTACTTTGTAGGATGCTGGGTATTTTTGTAATCTTACAAGTTTTCATGAGCTTTGCTCTGGGATACAGTTATCTGGAAACAATTTGATCCTTTGAAGACTTACTTTTATTTTTCAGGTAGGTCCAGAGCAGTGTTCAGTCTAGAACCTAACTGTTCCTCTCTACTGAGGCAAAAATTTCCTGAGTACCCCGGACACTATGAATTATAAACTTCTCCACTGTTATGATGGGAAAACACACAGTTTGTGGCCCTGTACGAGCACTCACTGTAATCCTTTCAGATGGTTCTTTCCCCAAACTCCCCAAACTCAGGCACTAGTTTTGCATGCATGAGCCCTGATCGGTCCTCTGCTGGGCACCTGAAAGGAATCCCGCCAGATCTCTGGAGCTCTTTGCCTGTGCAGGGCTCTCCTCTCTGCTGTTCTGTGCAGTGTGCTCTAGCAACACTGGTCTTCCTGCACACTCGGCACTGTTTCCTCATCTCAGGAAGTCTGTCAGACTCAGCATCAGTTTCCCCTCGTACGTCAGAGGCGGAAAACTCTCTCAAGGTTGTTAATCTGAGGCAGCCACAGAACTCAGTTGTCTGCCTCTTATCTATTGAAAATTGCTATCGTTTGTTGTCTCATGACCAGTGTCTAGGAAAAGTTACTTTCTTTTTTGGTTGTTGCAGGAGAAAGGGTAACTTTCTTGTTACTCCATCATAGCTGAAAGCAGACATTTCATACTGAACAGACAGACTTTAATGTAATAAAGTAAAATAAAATGTGCTGATATGGTTTCAGATTCCACATTACAAACCAAACAAGCACTTGTTCAATTTTGGTGTACTATTAAAGAAGAGTCACAATTATCTGAAGCTGCTTTTAAAAACGTTTCTCCCTTTTTCATCAAAAGAAAAAAACTAACTTTGGTGATGATGGTAACTAGACATTGTTACTAATAATTTCTCAGTGTATAAAAATATCAAATCATTAAAATGTGCACTTGAAACTAATGTTGTAAGTTAATTACAGCTCAATATAAATAAATAACAAATAAAAAATAAATATTTCTTCTTAACAAAAAGTAGATTAGTGGTTGCCAAAGACAAGGAGAAGAGGAATGGGAGGTGAATGCTAATGAGATTTCTTTGTGGGGTGATAAAAATGTTTTAAAATTAGGTATCTGTGATGGCTGTAGAATTTGGGGATGATACAAAAACCTACTGAATTGTACACTTATTCATAAGGTGAATTTGTTGGGATATAAATCAGATCTCATTAAAAAAAATCTCAACTACGTGACATTCAAAATCTGAGACTAGACTTTTTTACATATATTTCAACCAAAACAACTTATCGCACACAAAATAAATATAAAAGCAGATGTGAGAATCCAAATGTCTTCTTTTTAAGCCATATATCAAGGTACCCAAAAATGCAGAATACAATTTTTTTCACCAAGTATTTTGCTTTAGAAAGTTTTCTCAAGAAAATGTTATTTATATTAATATACAGTAAGTTATTATTGTAAAGTGAATATAATTTTAATTTTTTCTCTTCTTTTTTTAGACTAACCTGCAAACCAGAAAGTAAGGTGAGTGGCTATTGGTAAGCCACCCCCTCACCCTCCTCACATTTTTCCTGAGAATATTTACTGTTATTTTTTTAAGTCTCCATCCATCGCCACTGATCCACTCTAAACCCTCCCCTCACTCCTCACTGTTAACTTCTAATTCAGAAAATGTCAATAGCTATAACTCCCATAAAGAAAACTCCTTGGGATTCCCAATATATATTTTTATATAATTTATTATTTTTTAAATACTCACCCAAGGACATGCTTATTGACTTTAGAAAGAGGGGTAAGGAGGGAGAGACAGAGAGGGAGAGAAACATCAGCGTGCGAGAGAAACATTGATTGGCTGCCTCTCCTACATGCTCCAATCAGGGATGGAACCCATGACCTTTTGGTTTACAGGAAAACGTTCCAACCAACGGAGCCATACCGGCCAGAACCTAATAAATTTGAAGAGTATAAGAGTCCTGAAGCCATACAATTTGAGAACTGCCATTCTATGCCATCATACTATTCCCAGAACTGCATACCAGTGTACACCTTCACAAAATACAGTAATTAACAAAATAGTTAAAAAATAAGAGGAATGTCTGTAAACACACACTAAAGTTGGTTATGCAATTGTATGTCTTACTTGGAAGTTTCAGGCAAGCCAGCTGAGAGTTCCAGAAACACGGATAAGTAGTAACCACGAACAACGCCATTTCCATCCTTAAGATTAAAAAAAAAAGTAGTTATGGAAATATACACTCCAGATCAATTTAAATTAAGCACACTTAAACAAACAAAAATACAGAGTAATATCTCATATTTGATTTGGAAAGTACTTCTGAGCTCAAAAGCAATGAGAAATAATAAAAAGACCAAAAGATTTGAGTCTAACAATTCAAAACTTTTACATTAAGAAAAACACATATGAAAATATCAATACCTATGAAAAGAGTTAAGAGTTTTAACATACACAGAACTCTTAAAAATCAATCAAGAACAGCCCTGGTGGTGTGGCTCAGTGGACTGAGGGCCAGCATGTGAACCAAAGGGTTAGTAGTTCGATTCCCAGCCAGGGCAAATGCCTGGGTTATGGGCCAGGTCCCCAGTTGGAAGTGCACAAGAGACAACCATACCCTAATGTTTCTCTCCCTCTCTAAAAATAAAAAATAAATAAAATAAATAAATCAACCAAGAAAAGTGAAAACCCCAAGGAAAAATATTAAAAAACCCCCACTCAATTTCACTAGGAATAAAACAAAAAATAATATTTATATTTAATACCAACAGAGTAAAATAGACAAAGGTAATACTTGATGTTGAAAGTAATAAATATCATTTCTATGTTTTGTATGTTAAGGTTATAGTCATGTAAGGTTCTGCCTAGAGATTGAGAAGTAGTTTAAATTTCTATCCAGTACAGAATTTTGCAAAGATTCTGTACTGGATAGAAATTTAAACTCCACTATGTGTGTCTCCAGTAGTTTGCTTACATGAGTACTTTTTAAAAGGATACACGCTCCTATCCAGTTAATCTCCAGATACGGTCTTTGGCTCAAAACAAACAAACAAATAAAACAACTATAAAATGTACAACATAAAGACTGAACTCTAAGGTAAACTGGAATTTTGGGTGACGATATGTCAACACAAATTCATCAACTGCAACAAATGTGCCTACGACTCTGATGCAAGATGTGCTGATAGTGGGAAAAGCTGTGTACCCGTGGGGTCAAAGGGTGCAGGGAACACTCTGTATTTTCCACTCAATTTTGCTGTTAACCTAAAACTGCTCTTACAAATAAAGTGTATGAAATAATTTTTTAAATAAATACACATTACCCGTCCCCAGAAACATCCATGTGCATTTACCTGTGTATTTCCTAGCTCCGTTCGCTAAGATGGCCTAAAACAGTGACCAACCTGACCGAAATGAACGTACCTACTGCCCAGTTAGGTCTTGAAATACAATTTCCCCACTGAAATAAATCACGGTTATTTGGATAAAATGGCCAATTCCAAGTACAGAGTAAAAAAAATACAAGATGAGCCTAGGACATCTTGCCATGGGAGAAACAAGGAAGATAACTACGAAGGTCGACTACTAGGGCCAAAGCAAAGTGACACAGAAGCCAACATGAAGAGACTAAATGTGTGTAAATCCATGAGTTCATAAATGTTTTTTAAAACCTAATTAACCACTTTCAGAGAATAATAAGGAAAACTGGTTAATAACAGGTGCCTCTCCTACATGAACTGCTATTGAGTAAATAAATAATTAAAAAAGTACCTCCTTATAAAAGTTTTATAACAAATAAATGGGAAAAAATAACATGAGAATACTGCTGTTTTGCAGTGATAGATGTAGGCAATGAGCATCAAGAGCTGTCAATACTGCAAGAAGAGATGTGACTAGGCATCATGTGATTAAAAAACCACACTACTGCGTACATTCTTGCCATAGGAATAGACTATGTATCTCATCATGTCATCAGATCCAGCTGCCAATTTGCAGAAAATAACAGATCAAAGGAACATACGGAAATGCACAATGAGTGTGCGATCAACAAATGTGTTCTGATGGCTTCTGTATTTTATTTTTAAAAAGGTTTTAAAATTAGAATTTTAAACATGTCTTCTAAAGATAAGTATGCTCTTACAAACAGTAAATAAGATTCTTCAGTATGTCAGGGTTCATACTGTTTATATTTAATTCATTTTTCCATAACATTAGTAATGGAATTCATAAACATTAAAATTGTTATTAATTCCTTACTCCACCAAAAGAGTGAACCAGCGTTTCAGTGTTTCTTACAAAACCCTGAAACAAAAGATCTTGGGTTTAAAAAAATTATTGAAGTATGAAAAACTTACTGGGTAAACTTTTAACCTCCAGCAAAGTCCTGAAACTTGAAGAGGTGGGCTGTAAACAGGATCTGCTCTCTGGCGCAAAGTGCTAAAATAGTAACAACAATAATCACCACCACCACCACCACCACCACCACATCCCAAGATCAAAACCAAACCAACCACTTTATATGTTACTTATTTCAAGCCCTAGACAAAGTAAAAGAAGGTGACTAAGCAAAATGACATTGGATAAATTTACATATACTACATCCAGAAATACAAGAAAATTTATTAATATTGAAATATTCAGCAGTATCTTTTCAGTTTCATGTTAAAAATACCCTCAAAACTGTGATATTTAAAAGAAAGGGAAAAAATAACTAAGTATCCTGAATTTAATTACCACTTCAACAAGCAGTCGTTACCATTAAAGAAGAAAATAGAAATGTTTTTCTTCCCATATCCCTGTGGTATAATTCTCCCTTTTTAATAGAAAAACGAAAGAGCATGTGCTAAAACAATGTATGGGGAAACTCCTCGGAAAGTTTGTATTTTAGCCACAAAATTATCCCATAAGAAAAACAAATTAAATATGGAATGATATGTATTCTTAGTTTGGCCTTATTTTGATCATTATCGCCTGGAATTTTCCTCTCCAAGGCAAGACCTTATATTCTTGGTATGTGGCTCCTGAAGGTAATTTCTTAGGACCTTTTTGTTTTAAGATCTTTGCTTCTAATCTTAGAGAAAAAGCAGTAATGGCTAAAATAATTAACATGTGAGTTACAAAGTTTCCAACTTTCGTGCAACAATGGCCTCTCATCCACAGTCCCTAGTTCCTCACTCTGAGGTGAGATAAACTGGACCCCAATGGATTTGTTCCCATCACTCTTATTTCTGAGGATGGGTAAAGGACTCATCGATCTCTACCAATCTCTCATCCCATTCGTCCCACCTTACCAAAGGCTAAGTGGACGCGCTTGTTTAAAACATGGTTCCTTTGCCCAGACTACAGAACCAATCTGTGCTGAAAAAATAACCCAATCCAAACAAATGACCATTGTGTTTCCAAAAGGCAATTTGTTTCTTCTAAGACCATAGTTAGTGTCACAGTTCATTACGTCTATACCCAGCCCTGGAATAGTACCTTCCTGGCTCTTAGGTATACATACAAAAATCCCAATTTTTCAAAAACTCTTACCTGAAATTCTCTAAAACAAAAGTAGCTGAATCATAAGATGGTACTAATTCACTAAAAAAGAAGAAAAGGTAAAATAATATTATTTGGCTTATGTAAGCTTAAAATTTCAGTTAGTTAGAAAACAAAGTTAAGTACCTCAGTAATATCTTAAAAACATTATTAAACTAACTCCCTGGGAAATATTTTTAAAACCTTATTAAAAATAACATTAAATCAAATAAATTCATAAATTCATAAACTCTTCAAAAGGTGACATCAGAAGTTTGCAATGAAATTGGGGACTCAACAAATACTTTGTAAGATATTTTAAAAAGACAATATATTATAAAGTATTAAAATGAGTATGAGAGACATTTAAACAGTACTCATAAAACAGGAAAAGGAAGAAAT
Organism: Anoura caudifer; assembly: GCA_004027475.1. Taxonomy (NCBI): domain Eukaryota; kingdom Metazoa; phylum Chordata; class Mammalia; order Chiroptera; family Phyllostomidae; genus Anoura; species Anoura caudifer. Next base: position 90,806 of record PVKU01002019.1, on the reverse strand, counting down.
TGATGCTTAGACTGGAAACCTGAAATATGGAACCAATACAAACAGGTTTAAAAACCAAAAGAAACAGCAAGAGCTAAAGATATCACAATAAATCCCAAACTTACTACTTAAAAACAAATTATGAGCAATACTAACAGGCCCTAAAGACTCTGAGAGTATTTACTAGCAAATAAACCTACACAATTTTATAGGATAAGAACATATAATCACAAAGAGGGCACCCTTAGGACAGCCTAGCACATTAACAGTTTCTTGGCAAAGCCTCAGGCAACTTTAGCGTCACCGGACTTCTCCAAAGAGAAGCGAACTGCAATCACAGGAGACAGGCACAAGGACAGTCCATTTGGCTGCCAAATACCCTCACATCACGTGACCAGTCTTGTAGCTCTGTCATGAGAGTACCACTGACGTCACAGTCACTAAACATTTATGATAAAGACACTGTCATACGCAGTACTACAACACAGTTATATGTTTAGTATATAAAACTATAAATTTACCGAAGAGATAAACTGCAAGATATTTCACATCTTCAGATATATTTTCTCAAGTTCAAGTCATGAAAATTTGTGACTACCAAAATAAGATACGTATAAGATACATCCACAGCATTTTCACACTATGATAGTGCATAAAAAAAAAAATTAGTGGTTTGCCAGTAAAAATAAAGATAAAAAAAATACATGATTCTTTATTTTACGGTAATTATGTGTAGCTGAACAGCTCACACCTGTTTCACCCCCTTCAGAGCTTATTGTAATCGTACTGATGTCACCACTCGGCCTGCAAATGAAGTGCATTCCGCTTTATCTTCTCAGTTTTCTTTATTTCTATACCTCCTCTGCTCTGGTCTTTATCACCGATTTTTTAAAAAATTCTATTATTTAAATTCTACCTCAGGACACCTATACAGTCTCCTACAACGCCCCAACAACAGCCCTACAAATTCTGACGGACACAATTTCCTTGCTGTCCTCTAAACATTAGCAGCTCTTACCACGCACATGTTAGTGTTCGTGTATACGCACCCTACTCCCCTCTACCCAATAAAATCCTATCTTCCAAGGTCTTTTCCGAATTTCTGATCTCAGTACGTAATTGAGTAACATACCAGAATTTAATATACAATTCTCAACTATTTAATATGAAATCAGTAAAATTAGTTCCTCTTCCACATCTGCTATGTAGCACCTACAATAGCGCCAAGCATGTAGTCTTTAATAAATAATACTGCATTTGTTTTACGACCCTTTATTCTCCATCGTGAGAGTCACAGTTTGTGACTCTATCACCAACTATCAACAGACAGAACTTAACCCAGTCCCATGATCTCAAAGCTTAGAAACACTCAATACTGCTTTGCACATCTGAACTTCAGTACATAACTTAACGACAGTAAGTGCTGGCCTTTCTTATTTGGCCCTCTTTCTTCGCTGATCAATACATCAACAGACAAACATCTGTGTCCTGTATACTGCCACTCATAAACTAAGTCTGTAATAAAAACTATGGTTAATTTATAAGCCAAAACTTCCAGTAAGACAGTAAGCATTGCTGGTGAGAGGGGTGGCCTTTACACCCATAGAAAGTGCCCTAATTATCAGACTTGTAATTTTTTTTTTTTCACTTTTTGGTGGTTTCCTCTTTATTGATGTGTGTCTGCCTTCCCCCTCCCAATTTCAGTCCCTTTCATCCCTTTCAAAAAAGACGGTGGTGAAAATCAAGGGACTGTTGGGGTTCTGAGCTCCTTTGGTGGTTAGACAGGGAACAGAAACCCGAACAGTCACTGGGTATGACAGAGACTGACACTCAAGAAGTCTAATGCAGAGCTGCCTGCCAAATGGTATCGAGAGAGTAGTTCACTTATATCAGGGACCCCAAACTTTAGTCAGAATAACAGGATGCTCAACATTCATTTTCCAGGTACCACTCCCAAAGACTGTCAAGGAACAGGCCTAGAAATTTGCATTTCTGGAAAAACATTACAGACAACTCTGACACAGGTGATCTGTGTATCATACTTTGAACTGGAAAACACTTATTTTTATTTACGGTATTTACATCAAAACTGATTCCATTCCACTGGTGATAGAATGGTTCAAAAAAAAAAAAAAAAAAAAATCTCCAGAACTGAAATGAATGACCACATTTTCAAAGAGGCAGACTTGGAATCTTAGTGAACTTCTTAGTTCATCCAGATTTACTTAATAGCACACACCCAGTTTTTAAGATAATGTTCAGAGTTTTAATAAAATATGAATGTTGAATCTAGTTCTGAAAGAAACAAAGACTTATCATGCAATGAGAACTACCTGAGTTTTCACCAGAAAAAGTTTGACCTTCTGTTTACAGAACTGTGGGTGGCCATGACCGTCAGGGCCTTGCCTGAGATAAGGAGCCAGGGCTCACCCCAGTGATTCTAAAATGGGCAATTCTGACCCCAGGAAACATCTGGAAAGGCTTTTCCTCACAAATGCAAAGGGAAAAGTGCTTCTGGTGCTACATCCTCAAGAAAGCTCCCTCCACCCCACAAAAAAGTTATCCAGCTCAAAATACCAGCAGTGCCTAGGTTGAAAAACCCTGCCTTATACCAGTCTAGTATAATCACATAGAGAGGAAAAGGCAGCTAAAAACACAACCATTTTTATAACAAAAGCTGTTTCCTAAACATAGGAGCATGCTAGAAACACTTGATGGTATTTCATAAACCATCTCTACAGTGTACGATGAACTAAGGACTGTCACACAAATAAATTTCTCTGAAGCAGCAGTTTAACCTCTCAACTTCGGAGTAAGCTAAGGAGAGTTAAAAAGAAAACACTGCAAATACCTACCTAGCTGTATCCAGTGCTATAGACTGAACTGTGCCCCCAAATTCGTATGTTGCAACCCTGTCCTCCAAGCTAACTATATTTGGAGACACGGCCTTTAGGGAGGTACTTAAAGTTAAATGAAGTTACAAAAGCAGGACCCTAACCCAATATGACTCCTTTCTTCAGAAGAGGGAAAAACACACTAGACACTGAGCTCTGTGTATGCAGAGAAAAGGTCACGTGAGGACACAGTGAGGAGGCAGCTGTCTACCAGCCAAGAAGAGAGGCCTCACCAGAAATCAGATTTTCTAGCGCCCTGATATTAGACTTCTTCCCCCCAAAATGGAGAAAAACTTGTGCTGTGTAAGCCATGCAGCCTGGAGTATTTTGTTATGGCAGTCCAAGCAGACTAATACATTGTTAACGATTTTATTTTGAATGACCTGGGGTAAGAGGCAACATTGCTAAATCTTCAAAAGAATCCCAAGTGAGTCTAACATACAACCAGTGTTAAGAACCACTGTTCTTACACGACAGGGTAGTCTAAATATGCTTAAAAGAATACACTGTTTAGAAGATGCCTGAGACTGCCCAAGATAAAAACTAGAAAGATGCACAGAATGCAATCAACCGTTATTTCCAGATCTTTTAGGGTCTGGAGATACCATCATGTCACCTTCAAAATCTTTTGGCATTTCATCCATTTATGAGTTTTCCTTTTGACTACATACATGTGAACGAGTTATAGTCACTGTGCAATACGATATAAATAAGCTCAAAAGGTCAATAAAAGAATGAACATGAGACAGCATAGATGGTCCTTGAGAGCATTATGCTAAGTAAAATAAGTCAGACAGAAAGAAAAGTGCTCTGTGATCTCACTTAAACAAGGAATCTAGAAAGGACACAAGAGGTACAAACCTGTAGTTATAAAGCACGTAAGTCGTGGGACTGTGTGGCACAGCACGGTGGCAGTAGTTAGTACCGTGCTGCATACTTGCAACCTGCTATCTAGAGAGATCATCAAAGTTCTCACCACAAGAAAAATATTCTTTCTATGTATGGGGTGGTGGATGTAAACTATAAACTAGACTTATTATGATGATCATTTCTCAATATGTAAGATACAGTATCATTATGTTGTAACCTAAAACTAACAGGGTGTTATGTTAATAATATCTTAATTTAAAAACAAGAACTCATGAAATAAAATGTGATCAACTATTATTTTTTAATGTATGGAAGATGAAGCTCCAGGAAGAAACCACTTACAAATTCACTAACAACTTCTCTTTACAGTAAAAAAATGTGTAATTCCACAAGAATTTTTTAAAGACAAATTTACATGCATAAATTAAAATTCACTAGGCCATACCACTATAAACATCACCTTAAAAAATGAAAAACAGTTTTTAAAACAAGTACATGCATTTGCACATAAACTTCATATGAAACTAATGTGGACACTGCACCTTACCTGGTGAAATCTGGGGGAACAGGAGTGGTGACGAAGGACGCCATGGGCTTTCGATGAACTTGCTGGAACATCATCAGGATCTCCGAGCTCTTAGATATCAACTCACTTTTGCTACAAGATCGCACCTGTGTGAGGAAAAAAATTACCTGAATCAACAAAATTACTGTTCATTGGCTGCTCAAAATCCCTAATAAACAAAGAAAAGAAAAACTGTTCTGGTTATACACTGAAAAAAAGAAAAAGAGAGACAAAAAAAAAAAGGCTCAAAGTGGGCTTGAGAATTAAAAATCTACTAAGAAAATGTAGATGTATTTATTCCCATTCTAACAGTAAAGTCATTGGTTGAGTGTATTTTATTTTAAAGCACTTTTCTCTCCTCATATATTAGGGTAAATTCAATTTTAAAAAGATATTATTTATTTTTTGAAAGAGGGGTAGAGAGGGAGGAAGAGAGGGAGAGAAACATCGATCGGTCATCTCTTGTGCGCAACCAACTAGGGACCAAACCCACAAGCCAGGCATGTGCCCTGACAGGGAACTGAACCCACAACCTCTCACTTTGTGGGAAAATGCCCATGTCGCACAGTCAGGGCAGGGTAAATCCACTTTTAAACAACTACAGATATATTTTAGACTGCTATAGTGAAGCCACCATGTTTATTAATAAACAAACCCCTATAGGTTTATAGCTTTCAAAAAAGGATTTCTCAAACACATACCAGGGAACCAGAGAAACCTTAAGCTGTAATACACGCAAAAAAGCCTTCACCTGTATCAACTGGGAAACATTAAGCTACGCAAAAGGCAAGAAGTGAGAAATCCAACTTCAGTAAATAAGCATGGCAGTTAAAAAACTACTAATTTTGTATTCAAGAAGTCCTACTTCTGCCACACCCTAATTATGACTCTGAGAGTCTGTTTATGTGTAAAACTGGAATAATAGCTATGCCTGCTTTGCTGGGTTTAACGATCGTGAAGGTGCACATGAAAGAGCTTTGTGGACTATTAATTAACTGTGTGCCCCAAACTCTTACATTGCAGTCCCAGTCCTCAATACCTCAGAATGTGACTGTATTTGGAGACAAGGTCTTCAGGAAACAGAGAAAATACAGCCATTTATTTACAAGCCAAACAGAGGAACCTCAGAGGAAATCAAAGCTGTCAATACCTTGATCTTGGACTTCTAGCTTCCAGGAAAATGAGAAAATGAATTTTTATTATTTAAGCCTCCTAGTCTGTGGTATTTTGTTATAGCAGTAGAGCAAACTAATCAACTGTCAGATGGATGATATTCATAAAACTCATAACAACTGGATTTTGTATCTTTTCAATGACAGTTGTTTATATTCCACCAAGACTAGTGACATGTGATTGCTATATGATAAATACAAAAACTTATAGCTTTTGTTCAAATATTTATTGAATACATACTGTGAATATCCTTCTTTGACCACATTTCCTCCAAGTCACTCACTCCTTCAACTGCAGTTTACTAATGCTACACAGTACATTATTTCTACCAGTACTGTGTGTCTATGCATATCCATAGACAATGTTCTGAATGCCTTCACCACACTTCACATAAAGACCGTAAGGAGATACACATCCCCCCCAACAGGTAGCCTATATTCTTAACAGTTTATGAGATTTAATTGTATTGATATTCATAATCTCATTTTTACAGTTTTAAAAAATATCATCACATGACTATAATACAATATATCTTTATCAATGGACATTATTAAAAATAACTCTGGAGTGCACAGTTCCTTGTACACATGTGGGAGTTTCTCCGGACTGGAATTACTGGTTAAAGCACACTGACAACTTGGGCAAACTGCTCTCCAATACTTGCAGATTCATTCCCATCAGCAGTGTATTAGTTCCCTTTGCTATACATTCTTGTCAACTTTTACATTTTAACTGACAAATTTTTGCCAATATGAGTATAAAATAGGATTTTGTTGTGACTTTAGTTTATGCTTACCAGATAATCAATGAAATTTCACATTTACTGGTCATCTGAACATCCGGTTCTGCGAGCTACCTGTTCATATCCCTTGCCCACTTTTCATGAGATTGTTTTCACTATTTACCATTGAGCTGTATTTCTTTAGGAATTCCAGATACCCATTCTTATTCAGTCTTAAGAATGACAAATATCTCTTCCAAGTCTGTGGGCTGTCACTCTAGCTTTTGAAGTTTTAGTTTTAATGCATAATTAGGTATAAAACAATGCAAATTAAAGCCATAATGAAATACTATTACACTCCTATGAGGATAGTTAAAATTCAAAAGACTGACTATATCACGTGTTGTCAAGGATGTGGAAGAACTGGTACTCTTCACAGATTACTGATGAAGTATCAAACGGTGCGATCACTTCAGGAAACAGTCGGCAGTACAAAAAATGTTAATCATTCATCTACCATTCGACTGAGTCATTCTTTCTTGGATGAAGCCAAGAGAAAAGGAAATATACGTGTAGATCTGTACATGAATGTTTATTGTAGCTTTATTTGTAAAAGCCAAAACCAAAAACCAACCCAAATGACCATAAACACTTGAATGGAAAAACAAATGGTAGTATATAACATACAATAGAAAACTACTCAGCAATTAAAAAGGAAAGAACTATTACTGATGTATGAACAAATCGCAGAATAATTTTGCTCAAGGAAGTCAAACATAAAACAAGTACATAATGTGTATGATTCCCATTCATAAAACTCTAGGAAATGCAAACTTATCTGTAATGACAGAAAGCAGATGGGAATTACTTGGAGGGGGAAGCATGAGTAGAAGCAGGAGAGCGTACAGAGTCACGGAGAAAATGGTTCTATCTTGACTATGGCTTCACAGGTGTACACATTTGTCAAAACTTATCAAGATATACACTTTAAATACATGCAGTTTATCTCATGTCAATTATTCCTCAAAAGAGCTGTTTAAAAAAACACACACACACATCCATAGATCCCTGCCCTTACTTCACCTGGTTGGACTTTCTCATGTCACTTTAGTAGCTGGCTGGCCTAATGCTCTGGAGGGGACAAAATAAAGCCTCTGGGCCAAGGGAACAACATGGACAACCATGAGTGGGAATACCGAAGAGAAAAACAAGAACATTTAAATAAATATGTGTATACTGAATGCTACCAGCCAAACTGTCAATCAATAGTAAAGACTGAATACAAATTATTTTCAGACAGTCTTAAAAATTTATTCTAGCTATCCTTTTAGGAAAGCAACAAGAGGAAGTATAATACCAAAACAAATGAGTAAACCAAGAGAGTAAAAGCCATGGGAATCAGGAAATGTGATTCGACCCAAGAGCGAAGTAAAGGAAATCCCTAGGATGATAAATAATATAACAATCCCAGGAGACTGCTATGTATCAGACATAAAGAGGAATTTAAAAATTCCAAAAACCAAATTCAAGACATGAATACAATGCTCACTTCAGCAGCACATACACTAAAATTTGAATGATAGAGATTAGCTTGGCCCCTATACACGGATATGTTAAAAAAAAGGCAAATGAACATACGTCAAATAACTAACACTTTGCATTTTATTTATTCATTCATTATATACTTCACACCCACCTACCTGCAATCTAAAACATAAACTCTCTAGTGACAGATATTTTTCCATTCTGTCCATTGCTGTGTTCCAAGCATCTAAAACAATGTCTGCCATTTATTTGACACTTAACTAAAATTTCCTTAAATAAAAATCCTAATTTTAGGATAAGAATCACTATATGTAGGTAACTGACAATAACATTCTATCTCAAAAGGCACCATTTAAATCACAATGTCAGATGATTTTAATCATTTATAGATTTTGATCCTATGCTCTATTCCCAGTGAAAATAATTCCATCCTTATAAAACAATAAATCTTAATTTTATCTAGTTCCCAAACATGAAGGAGAAAATGTGAGAAAAATCAGCTAAATTTTATTTAATAAAAATCCCCAGTATAGCACATATATTACCAGATCGTTTGATTTTCTATAATCCCTATTAAAAAATTTTTAATTCATATGGCAGGAAAGGATGAAGACTTTATTACATTTAATATCTCATTACCTGGTGCTCTACCTCCTGAAGTAAGGATTCCAAAAGTTCCGTTTCTTGTGTTAGAGAAGTCTTCTGACCTATTTAAAAATAACAAAATACCAACATTCAGGCTCATTATTGGTTTAAGAATGAAATTAACTTTCACTAAATACATTCAATTACAAGGAATCAATTTTAGGAAAGCAAAACTTCATTAGAGCCACCTTAAAATTTTTTCCCAGAGCTTTAAGAGGTTGAATTGAATATTGTAGCAGCTTTGACAATAGGATTTCAGAATAAACTCTAACTACCATTTTAAGCTAAACGCAATTTAGGTCTATTACATTCATTTAAGAAATATACAATGACAAGGTACTTTGTAAAGAAAGTGATGTTATTGCCTATTCAAAAGGACTATAAAAATCTAGAAAAGTAAATTTTTTACTCAGTCAACTATTCTGAAATAATTCCTCCCCAAAATTTAACTTGTGGCTTAAAAAGAATGTAGTAAGTTGGCCATATATTTAGGTTAAATGTCAGCAAAAGGTATGGCCTTTGAACATAACTTGTAAAAAAAAGAATCCCCCCAAAGGAAAACAATCTCAAGAAACTAGAAACACAGAGGGATAAAGGAATTACTATTACAGAAATTATCAAAGAAAGAAAGAAAAAAACTGCTTGACATGTTAAAAAAAGTCAACACAGAAGGCATACTTGCCTAGTCAGACCATTTTCTTTTTAAATCGCAAAACCTGAAGAGCTGGAAGCATGCCTCATGAGGCTAGCAGAAGTTACATTGATTTGCAGTAATGTTTTTGAATGAGGGAACACTTAATGGGAGGAACTTTTATTTCTTAAACCAATCTTTTGCTAGTCTAAGCAACTCACCAATCTTTTCAAAGACTGAACCTCAAGAAGACTCAGAGCACCAGGGCCCCCAGCAGCACAGAAAAACACTCACCCATCAGGGTTATAAGCTTGTTCTTCAGCTGTGTGTCTAGCCGAGCAATCATCATCTCCACTGCATTCCTAATTTCCCGGACACGCTCATCTTTTGCATTTCTTACAGCTTCTACATTTCTTTCCTAGAAAATAAAAAGGTAAAAAAATTTTAATTGAAGAATTTTTAAAACGGAAGCAAACAGACATTAAAGTAATCACTGCAGTTATTCTTAAGGTCAATTGATTTCCTTTTTAAAAATTATAAGCCAATACTTTTTACTGTTCATATATCACAGGAAACTCATGGCTTTAAAGACATTGTATACAATGAACTAAATAAGAAGAAAGTTTTTAAAAATAAATAATTGACAAATTAATAAGCAATGAATAAAAGATAGATATATAATTATAAAAATTGGTTTAGGTATCATATACAGAACACATACTCAAAGCCCCAATTGTATCTCTGATAATAAACCACCGTCTGGGCCCTGACCAGTGTGGCTTAGTTGGCTAGGTGGTGTCGCTGGTTCGATTACAGGTCAGGGCACATGCGTAGGTTGTGCGTTCCAGCTCCAGTTGAGGTGCATATACAATAGGCAATTGACTGACATTTCTCTCTCACCTCAATGTTTCTCTCCCTCCTTCTCCCTCCCTTCCTCTATAAAAATAAATAAAATCTTTTCTTTTAAATAAAAGAAAGAAACCACTATATGGAAAAAAAAGTATACCAAAAGCAGTTCACATCATGCAAAACCCTAAAATACATTTGCAAAAATTTAAAACTGTGTGTACTCACTCTAGTTTACAAAGTTTTCCATTTTATTCAGAAGAAAAATAGATTTTCAAAGATCGCAGAGCACATATAAAATTTATAATAGCATACCCCAGAAAATAAAAAGCAGCATTTCCTATACTTACTATTATTATAAATACCAGCAGTGAGAATCTCAATCTAGAACACCCTCCCTAATGACCAAAATATAACACTGACAAAAAAATAACAAAATAAAAGGTAGTTAGATAAAGGCCAAACAGACACCAACCACCTGTTCATGTCCCACAGGATTTTGTAGATGGCATACATACAACTCAAAAACACTACATTCTGTATGAGAGAGGCTATAAACTAGGATCTGAATTTTTATTCCTGAAGGGGGTAAAATAAAGATGACATCTTAAATTAGGAATGGTCCCCAAACCTCAATAACAACAATTACATTCTGACAACTTTAAACAAAATACATTCCAAAAATGTATTTAGTATTTAATTGAATGTTTGAAGCTTATCGTATATAAATAATAAATAGCTCACCAAAACTGTTTGACCCATACAGCATCTGAAGAGTACTATTTTATATTACTCTTTCAATTCTGCTGATTTCTAATTCTGGACATCAGAAATAATTCATTCCTTGGTAACAAAAGCTCCCAAAAGCTGGCTGTCCAAGGAATGAATGACTTAACGACTTTCTAAAAGTCAATACTGATTCTATAATAAAACATGCTTATTTAACTAACTGATTCTCTCTTCTGTGTCAGAGGCAATTCCCTGGTTCCAACTGTAGAAGAGGCCGGAGATTGGGATCCAAATTCCTCAGCTAGTTTAAAGTTGGTAAGGCCTGACTACAAATATATACTATCAAATTTTCAAATCCTGATTTCAACATCTGATTTACATTATGAAAAAATAAATCACATAATACAGACTATAAAAGGGATAATGATCTTTAGTAGTAGTCTTACCACTTCTTGAACTAAGCTAATCAGTTCCATGAGACGCCGACGAAGTTTGGCTACCTCTTCATTCACTTTAGTAACATGCTGCTCGTAAATTTCCGCCAAAGGTTTAAAGGTATGTCCACCGTGCTATTTAAATTAATAAGAGTAGCTTTAGAACATTTTCACGTATCCTACCTGCATTTACATTCCTTTATTAGCACTCTACGAACAGTAATAAGCTGGTAAATGTTTTCGACCAAATTTTATCTTTTTGGCTGCCTTTACTTTGTTAAACAAGCCAGAAGTTGCTTAAATCACTAATACCCAGTCTCTTTTACAACTGAATAAGTTAGAAAGACACTTGCAAGAAAGACCTATGGTACACTATTAGCAAAAGCAATGAACCTATTCTTCTACCAGAGTTACTGCAGAAACAGAAGGCCCATACAAATCAGCCTTACAAAGTCAGCTACATTAAAAAATTTTTTTTGGAGTTGACAACCTAAAATCAATTTCCTATCCAATTTCAGTCCTTATATAACTCTCTGGACTGGTAAACAGAACTTAAATTTCTATTGTAAGAGATTTCCTTTAACATAGTTTGTCTTGTTCACCAAAACACCCAGCCATGGTTTCTAAGAAAAAAAAAAAGACAAGGATTTTTGCACACCCACTTAAAATATGGAAAAAATGTTTCCACTGCTTATTACAAAACCGTTTATTTAAAGTACTAAATTGTGGGAACTGAATTTTTTCCAGTCAGCACGGGAGTATTCAAATTCTAGCAGAAAGCTCTCTTACTGGAGCTCTACTCAACCAATTTGCATGCCATTCTCTCTCTAAAACATGCTGATGGCCAAAGAGTAATTAATTCTCATTGCTAACAGGCACTTCTAGGTGTCTAACCACTTCTGTTCCCACTACAACTAACTTTCCCCACCAAGAATCAATTGTTTATTCTCAAACCTATTTATGTCTATTGTACTTAGTACAGTAAGTACATAACAATATTCATTAAACAGTACAACATAAATATAAACTATAAAGTTGTTTCTAGGAAAATTTGAATGTTTTAGACTTGATAAAGGTAGGTAACCTTAAAAAACTATATTTAGCCGTGGCTGGTGTGGTTCATCGGATTGAGTGCCGGCCTGCAAACCAATGGGTTGCTGGTTTGATTCCCAGTCTAGGACACATGCCTGGGTTGGGGATCAGGTCCCCCAGTAAGGGGGTGCATGAGAAGCAACCACATATTTGATATTTCTCTCCCTCTTTCTCCATCCTTTCCCTTCTCTAAAAATAAATAAAAGCTTTAAAAAAAAGTTAAAAAAAAAAAGACTTAAATTAGATTGGAAAAAATTAAAAAAACAAGTCATAAGATCTAGATGTTTTCATATTGCATTCATATTTTCATATTTTTCAAAGTTGTTGTTCCACTTTAAATAAACCCAAATTGGAAATTGTGGCCAGGACATGAGATCAACTGACCTTTGAAAATATTTATTCAAGGAATACACATCCCATATCAAAACCTCCCACAAAAGATGTTTTTCTTGAATAACAGAAGGAATGACACTGTCTGTTATAAAGCAGAATCATTTAATTTTCGTTCTATAAACAGTAAAATACTATTTTCTAACTAAATCAAACAACTACTTCAGTGCTTTCTAGTTTCTAAAACAGTATGCTGAATTTGTTCTGCTCACCATTCCTCCCCAAAGTGCACACTGATGGCAGATACACTTCTTACAAGTCCAGCAAAATACACTAAGTTTTTCATGGTGATTTTCACATCTACATGTTATGAAAAAAAATACAGTTATAAATTAAATTAATTAATATGAGGACATAATTACCTCAACAAATTCCTAAGTTTGAGAAAGCTGGTCAATTTTAAACAATCATATCTCAGAAAACAATATAAAATGTATTCCATGGCTTCTGTAGACTAACCTAAAGAATTACACTGGAACACAATTTTCTTCAAGTAATATTTTCATTAATCTATAAAAACTTAGAATCACATGAAAAACGCAGAACAGTTTCTGAATAAAGTACAAATATGGCATCATTTCCTAGCATCACTATAGAGCGGCAATTTTCAATCTTTTTCATCTCATGGCATACATACACTAATTACTAAAATTCTGTGGCATAACAAATAATATATTTTTTGCTGATCTGACAAAAAACAATAGTTCTAATTTTTATTCATTCACACTTAACAGCTATTACTGTGTTGGCTGTTGTCATTTTATTTGACAACCCAAGAGAAAGAAGCCAGTGCCCCTGACTAAACAGTCAGGTACACACTTTAAAATTTTTGGCAGCATACCAGTGTGCATGTACTGCTATAGATGATAAATTCTAGCCTGCTCCTACACTTTTGGGCAAATCATATTATGTGAGATTATATGTGCACACAAATACTTTTTTCTAAACGCAATTAATTGTACAAACTAATTGCAGATCCTCATTAAAAATGAACCAAATTTTTAAGTTTTCCCGTGCTTGTTTGGCAGCATACATACTAAAACTGGAATGATGAAGATTAGCATGGCCTCTGCGCAAGGATGACACGAAAACTCGTGAAGTGTTCCACATTTTAAAAAATAAAATAAAACGTCTTCCCTTAAGTTGGATATCTACTTGCAAAAGAATGAAGATGGACCTGGTAATAAACTAAACTGCATACCATGCCCCCAGCCCAATTTCTATGTTGAAAGTCCTGATATAACTGTTCTAAGAAACAAGGCCTCTTTCTTCAAGTCAGTTCTTTTTAGGTTTTTAATGTAGCTACTAGACAACTTAAAATTATGTAAGTGGCATACATCACATTTTTATTGGGCAGTGCTACCCTAAAGGGACACATATAAAGTAGCTAAATTAACATCACATGCTTTTAATTTTGGTGAGACTGACTCCTTTAATTTTATCTGCTTAAGCTATTAAAATATGTATCTTCTAAACCATTTGTATTGTTGTTCAAATACAGTTGTCTCCATTTTCCCACCACCACTTTCCCCCACCCCACCCTCTTTCCTCCCCCCTTTTGGCTTTGTTCTGCTTTGGCTTTGTCCATGGGTCCTTTATACGAGTTCCTTAAAACAGGGCCTTTAAGGATGTTAAATGAGGCCCTAAGTGTGAAGGCCTGCCCCCACAGGACTGATGTCCTGACAAGGAAAGAAAGATACCAGAAGTGTATATACATAGTGAAAAGGCCACATGAGGACACAGAGAGAAAAAGCCTTATCCAAGTCAAGGAGAGAGGTCTCACCAGAAACCGAACATGACAATACCTCGACCTTGGACTTCCTTCCAGCCTCCAAAACTGTGAGCAAGTAAACACATTGTTTCAGCCACCCAGTCTGTGCTATTCTGTTATGGCAGCCCTGGTAGAGATTGTGTGACAATGTGAACATACTTAACACTACTGAACTACACACTTAAAAATGATTAAGATAGTGAATCTTATGTTACGTGTATTTTACCACAATAAAAAAAATTCTTTTAAGTTTTCTCTTGCCTTTAAAGAGACAGTAGTGTTGTATTTGTTCTGCTCATCATTGAAGAACAATGATCTTAAAAATACCCAAATAGGTCTACATTTTATATTCTCATTTATAAATAACCTAATTATCAAAGAGAAAACTAATAAAGGTATAAAGAAACAGCATATTAGTTACTGTCTGCAAGCTCATTTAGTATGATTTCCATACCATCAAATTAGAATATAGCTTTTAAAATATAGGAAATTTATCAGAACAATTATTAATCAACGACCTACAGGCACCTTCAGCAAACCCAAGGGAAACCAGCAGGCATCAACAGGCAAAGAAAAGAGATTAGCAACTGTGGCAGTTCCATGAGGCTCTGATGAAAGCAGCAACACCCTGGCCAGTGTGGCTCAGTTGGTTGGAGTGTTGACCCCATAAACTGAAGGCTGCCAGTTCCATCACTGGTCAGGGTACATGCCTAGGTTGTGGGTTCAGCCCCCAGTTAGGGCACGTGTGAGAAGGCAACTGATCGATGTTCCTCTCTCTCTAAAAGCAATAAAAAATGTCCTTGGGTGAATATTTTTTTAAAAAGTTAGAAGGATCTTTCCAGATAGTAATATCTGCACCATGTCAGAAAAAGGACGTGTTTACCTACAAAACTGAAAAAACAAAACAGACCTGGCTGGTGTGGCTCAGTGGACTGAACACTGGCCTGTGAACCAAAAGGTCGCTGGTTCGATTCCCAGTCAGGGTACATGCCTGAGTTTCAGACCAGGTCCCCAGTTGGGGATGTGTAAGAGGCAACCACTTGGTATATCGCTTCTACATTGATGTTTCTCTCCCTTTCTTTCTCCCTCCCATGCCCTCTCTCTAAAAGTAAATAAAAATAAAATCTTTAAAAATAAATCCTTCAATCATTTCATTAAAATAACATAAAACAAAACCTATCAAATACTTAAACAGAGAAATCGAGGACATACTTGTCCTTTTCATTTTCTTCATGTTTGGTGAGACTACAGAGTTGAAGAGTATCAAGCTGCTGTGTGACTTCTTCTGCCCAACGACAGTTTACTAGTTCTCGTAGCTGGAGTGGAGCACTGGAGAGAAGATATATACATACATTTTAACTAAAGAATTTGAGATTATTTTCCAAAATAAACACATTCTAAAGGCAAATATGTGAGGTTACAGCTCTGTTAATTAACTCAATGGAAGGAAATCCTTTCATAATGTATACATATATCAAATCATAACTTTAGATATCTTACAACTTTTTCAACTACAGTATATCTCAATAAAGCTAGAAAAAAAATTATCAATTAAGAAAAGACATTCCTCAAAACAGAGCTCACAATCACATTCATGCTATATTACTATTACGATAACAAAGACACAACAAAAAGTATGTATTGCAACTATTTTTGTCAATGTTATCATTTAAAAAAAATAAAAAATACTGACAATTCAGATTACAGATTGAATTCTTAATTCTTTATTCTAAAGCTATACTGTCCAAAATAATAGCCACAAACCATATGTGATTATTTAAATTCATATTAGCCCTAGCTAATGTGGCTCAGTTGGCTGGAGCAACATCCCATAGACTGAAAGGTGGCAGGTTCAATTCCCAGTCAGGGCACAAACCTAGGTTGCAGGTTCAATCCCTGGTCAGGGCACATATGAGAAGGCAACCAACCAATTGATGTTTTTCACATCAACGTTTCTTTCTCTCCCCCTTCCTCTCTAAAAGCAATGAAAAATGCCCTCAGGTGAGGATAATTAATTGAAATAAAATAAAATTCAAATAAATTAAAATAAAATAAAAATAAAATTTCATTACAGTTACATCAGATATATTTGAAGTGCTCAATTGCCACATGTAGCTACAAAGTAGAGAGCAATGTTATAAAACATTTCCATCATTACAGAGTTCCATTTGATAATGCTGTTCTTAAAAGATAATACATGAAGAAAAATTGGCAAAAGATGTGGAGATAGTTTAAGATAAAATAAATAAACGTCTAAAAATATTTCTAAAGATACTGTTTTAATTTTTTAAAAAGCATTAAAAACAAGATACAATTTTTCACTTAGCAGAACGAAAATAAATGACAGACTGCCCTGACTGGTGTGGCTCAATTGGTTGGGCATCATCCCACAAAGCAAAAGGTCGCCAGCCAGATTGATGCCACTCGGCTGGGTTGCAGGTTCAGCCCCTGGTCAGGGCACATGAGAGAGGAAACTGATCCATGTTTCTCTCTCACCGCTGATGTTTCTTACCTTCTCTTTCTCCCTCCCTTTCCCACTCTCTAAAAATGAATAATTTTAAAAAATGATATTAATAATAGCATTCATATGAATGTGGGGAAAAGGAACTTCCATATCTTTTATTAGGAAGGCAAAATGGTAAAAAAACTATCCTTCGGTGTGGTCTGGCATCATTATTTAAAATAACAAAAAGCGGAAACAATCTAAATGTGTCTCAATATAAACATAAATAAATCACTATATGATCACATAATAGATTTAAACATTTTTTTAAAGATTTTATTTACTTACTTTTAGAGGGAGGGAAAGGGAGGGAGAAAGAGGGAAAGCATCAGTGTGTGGTTGCCTCTCGCACACCCCCAACTGGGGACCTGCCTGCAACCCAGGCAAGTGCCCTGACTGGGAATAAAACCAGCGACCCTTTGGTTCCTAGGCAGGCACTCAATCCACTGAACTACACTAGCCAGGGCTATTTAAACATTTTTTTTGAATGACACGTGTACATCAACAAAGGTACTATTTTTCATTTAAAAAGCGAAGGAGTATTTTATCATTTGTGTTGTAAGAAAAAATATGTATACGTATCAGTACATACACAGAAAACCATTTAGAAGAATAGACACCGAACCCAATAATTTCATCTGAAAGTGTTACTTCATGAAAAGACCAAGAGGGGAGAAACAGAATCAGAGGACTTTTTATTTTATACTTATTTATACTCTCAAGATTTTTTAAACCAGAAATCTTTTAAAAAAATTTTCATTATAGAAAGTAAATTAGAAGAATAAAAGGGCCCTGGCTGGTGTGGTTCAGTGCATTGACTGGTAGCCTGCAAGCCAAAAAGTCGCCAGTTCAATTCCTGGTGAGGGTACAAGCCTGGGTTGCGGGCCAGGTCCCCCCTGGCTGGGGGCGCAACCACATGGATGTTTCTCTCCCTGTCTACCCCTCTCTTTAAAAATAAAGAAATAAAATATTTTTTTAAAACAAGGTAAGATAAAAAGTTACACATGATTTCCTAAAAGAAGGTAAACAATGTAATGCATTCTATATAATTCTAAGTCAGATAAATGAGTTTGCTTTGCTGTATCTAGAAAGATTATTTTTCTTTTCAGCTGTATTTACAAACAGGAGAAATGTAGCAGGCTACAGAAAGAATTTTATTAACGCTTTGGCACACTCCAACTCCACCACCTTATTATTTTCCAAATTCACGAACGATTATAGCAAAAACAATTACCGGCAATGAGGACACTGAGCTCTCTGCTCTGTCAGCCAGCGCTAAGGAGACAAAAAAAAAAAAAAAATTAGATTTTGATTATAGAAACACCATTACTTTAATTTGTGCATATTGACTACTTATACAACAAATTTAATGAGTTTAACTCTTTAGTGCCTGCATTAATTATATAGTTATATTGTAGAAACAGTTAAACAACCCTTTTCTTCTCAGTATCACTGTGACCAGGACAAACTTCTAAGGGATAGAAAACTCATTCCAAGATAGTCAGGAAGCTGTTCTCTCACAGGAAAGGAAGCAATCCTAGGAGACTACTTGGATCTCACAGGGAAGATGTGCATAATCTTCACAAAAATTACGATAGTGTCACTGTTATCTCCAAGCATAATCCACACGGATGATGTACTTCTAACCAAATCCCAAGGAAGTTTAAGGTAGTACTAAATTCCTTTTTAGAAAAGCAATCTAATTTTGAAGTAAATACATTATACATATATAAATTAGACCTAATATATGAATAAACAATACAGTAAAACCTTATGAGTTCTACAGTTCAGTAACTGAAACATCTGCATAACTTTGTTTCCTTATAATTGTAAAAAGGTTTTACAAAACCTTTAATCATAAAACGTCTCCATTAAATCTCAAATTCTACTAATTTAATTGATTTAATTATTACCAGATAGGGAGTGGTATCACACCACATACAAAGGAGATGCTCAGTCTACCCAGCAAAGCTATCATTTAGAATCGAAGGGCAGATAAAGAGCTTCCTAGACAAGAAAAAACTAAACGAGTTCATCATCACACCAAACCATTATTATATGAAATGTTAAAGGGACTTATTTAACGAAAAGAAGATCAAAACTATGAATAATGAAATGGCAAAAAATACAAATCTATCAACAACTGAATCTAAAAAACAAAGAAGAGAGATAGAATCATGGATACAAGGACTGTTTTGATGGTTGCCAGATGAGAGGAGGTGTGGGAGAATGGGTGAAGGGGTGAGGGGATTAAGAAGTACAAATAGGTAGTCACAGAAAAGCCACAGGGATGTAAAGTACAGTGTAGGAAATGGAGTAGACGAAGAACTTACATGCACGACTCATGGACATGAAGAAAGGTGGGGGGCTGCCTGAGGGGAGTGGGGGCAGCTGGGTAGAAAGCGACAAAGAGAAAAATTGGGACAGCTGTAACAGCACAATCAATAAAATATTTTTTAAATATTTATTTACTTAATTACTTACTCATTTATTTTGGACAGAAGGGAAGGGAGGGAGAAAGAGAGGGAGAGAAGCATCAATGTGTGATTGCCTCTTGCATGACCCCTACTGGGGACCTGGCCCACAACCTGGACATGTGCCCTGACTGGGAATAGAACTGGCAATCTTTTGGTTCGCAGGCCAGCATGCAATCCACTGAGCCACACCCACCAGGGCTAAATAAATAAAATCTTTAATAAATAAATAAGGCAATTTTAATACTCTGGGAAAAACAATGTTTCTCCCAAACCGAAACCAAAGGTGTGAAAAATATTAATGCATAATATTAAAAAGTCTTTACAGCATTTCCTCCACATTCAATTAAATAATTAATTTCTCTCCATTAAGTGGAAGTATCACAAGCTTCAGACAGTATTCAGACTTCAGTCTGATTCTTAGCTCTGGCACTTACCAACCACAGGACATTAACACAAGTGACTGAGCTCAAGTTTCCTTGATTATACACCACAACCAACTGGAATTTATTACTGAAATTTACGGACAGTTCAACATGCAAAAATCAGTCAGTGTAATACACCACATAATAAAATGAAGGGAAAAAGACATCCGATCATCTGAATTGATACAAAAAAGGCCTCTGACTACATCTAGTATCCTTTCATAATAAAAACACTCAAGAAATAGAAGGGAACTTTCTCAACTCATTAAGCCCTTTATTTAAAAAACCAACAGCAAACATCATCTTCAATGGTTAAAGACTGAAAACTTTCCCCTTAAGATCAGGGAAAAGACAAGGATACCTGCTTTCAACACTTCTAATCAATATAATACTGAAAATTTCAGCCATAGCAATTAAGCAAGAAAAATAAAAAAATCTTGAGGGACCCTAAATAGCCAAAACTATGTTGAATATTCTGATTCAATCCACTGCAAAGCTACAGCAATCAAAACAGTTTGGTACTCACATAAGGAGAGAAACAGTGACCAACAGAGAGCCCAGAAGTAAATACAAAGGGACAAATATTGTAACTGCACTTACATGAAGTACTTAGACTAGTCCAATTTGTAGAGACAGAAAAACAGTGGTTACCAGGGGTTGGGAGAGAAGAAGGTACTGGATTGAATAAAAGTAGGCATCCTTGTTTTCTTCCTGAACTTAAGGGGAAAGCTTAAGTACTACTACATACCTATGAGAATGGCTAAAATTCAAGACTGAAAACACCAAATGTTGACATTAATGTGGAAGACCCAGAACTCTCATAAACTGCTGGTGAGAATGTAAAATGATACAACTATTTTAGAAGATGGCCTGACAATTTGTTAAAACATCAAACATACATCTACCATATGATCTAGACCATCCATTCCTTGTTACTTACCCAAGAGAAATGAAAACTTAAGTCCATTCAAAGACTGGTACATATGTTCATAGCAGTTTTCTATGTAAACGCCAAAAATACTAAAAGCAACCCATGTGTTCATCAACAAGTGAATGTGTACAGTATGGTAACTACAGTTTACAACACAATACTGCAGACTTGTAAATTGCTGAGAGAACAGGTCTTAAAGTCCTCATCACAAGAAAAAACTTTTGTGACTATGTATGGTGACAGATGTTACCAAGACCTAGTGTAATCATCATTGTGCAACACATACAGATCTCAAATGTAGAAATGTGTTGCACATCTGAAACTAATATAATGTTTTACAGGTCAATTATCCCCCATTTAAAACAAGAAAACAGAAACAGGTGAGTGCATAAACAAATGATGGCATACACATACAATGCAATGCTACTACTGACCAATAAAAAGGAACACTACTGACACACGTGATGTAAATATGAAATAATTCTCAGAACAAAAGCAAAAACAAAAAAACAGATACATGAGAGTAGATATCGTAAGATTCCATTTATATAAAATTCCAGAAAATCCAAACTTATCAATAGCGACAGAAAGCAGATCAGTGGTTGCCAGGGAACAAGACAAGCAGAAGGCATTACCAAAAGGCACAAAGAAACTTTGGAGGAATGCAGGTATTGTCACTATCTCAACTGTGGTGATGCTTTCTCAGGGATATACATTTGTCAAAACTTATCAAACCACACACTTTAAATATGTGCAATTTACTGTATGTCAATTATACCTAATTTTAAAAAGGCTGCAAAATTAGAAACAAAAGAACATCAATAATTATAGGCAAACATAAAAGTGCTACTTATCTTGAAAAAAATCAAAAAAGCAAAACAAAATGAGAATTACAGGGACAAAAAAGGGGGTTTAAATCCAAAAAAAGGGGAACAAGTAATAAGAAAGAATCAACTTACTTAGATAATTAAAGGTAAGCACCAGTCCTGGGTAGAGAACTGAAATGGGAGGTCCAATCCTGGTTACCAACTACTAACTTTGGACACGTTTATTCAAGGGTCTGGACCTTACCTTGTTTTATTCAATGACACCAGTCCCTGTACTTTCATAGGCAGTTACAACTTCCATGGTCAAATGAACACAGATGGGATGAAAGAGAAGGGAGGGCACTGAAATGAACGGTATTACAATTTGGTTGGGTGGAGTGGCCAGCTTTTCACGGACTTTGCTCCCGTAATTATCTCCGCCTCTGCAGCATCATTAATTATTCTGTTTACTGGTTCAGTCAAAGCAAGATATAAATCTTCTCCAAAAAGGGGGAAAAATGTTGACTCTCAACATCTCCCTTCTAACCGTAGCCTTATTTCTCTCCTTTACTACAAAATGCTGAGTTTTTCTTACTTGCTGTCTCACTCTCCTCCCACTCTGCCAGCAAGTTTTTGTTCCCCACTCCCACTAAAACTACTCGAGGTCACCACTGATGACCCACAAATTCTAAAATCCAACGGTCAATGCCCAGGCCAGAACCATATGACACAGCTAACCTACTCCTCTTCTAAATATGTTTCTCACTTGAATTCTGTGATGCCTCACTCATGGCTCTTCCTTATCATCCGCTGAATCTTCCTCCTCCTCCTCCTCCTGACCTCTAAAGGTTGAGCAACACACAGTTTAGACCCCAAAATCTCTTCCCACAGGAGGTAATCTGTGGGAGTATTTAAAATCCCCAGCCTTAAATACTACCTATATACTAACAATTCAATCTCTCTAAAGTCCTCTTCCTCAACTCCAGATTCGTATTTCCAATGGTCAAGATCTCCAGTTAAATGTATAATAAACATCCCAAACTTCATATATTTAAAATTAGTTTTTTCTATTTATTGATTTTAGAGCAAGAGAAGGGACAGAGAGAGAGAAACACCAATTTGTTGTTCCACTTATTTATGCATTCATTGGTTGCTTCTTATATGTCCTCTGGCCAGGTACCAAACCTGCAACCTTGAGAATCAGGACTAACACTCTAATCAACTGAGCTACCTGGCCATGGCATAAACTCCATACATTTAAAAACAAAACTTTTACATCTATAGCCTACTCAAATCTGTTCCTCCCCAAGTTTTTTCTACCTCAGAATGGAATACCATTAATTCATCCAGATGCTGTAAAAAACTCTCCTCACACACCATCTGTAAGCTCTACCTTCTTCAAAACATATCCAGAATTGCCTTATTTTTCACCACCTCTACTATTACCATTCTAATCTAAACCACCATTCACCTTTCACTAATAAAGCATATCCTAATTGATCTACTCACTTCCTCTCCCACCTGCTGACAGTCCACTTTCCATGTAGTAACCACAGCAATAGCTTCTAAAATATTTTGTCATTATCATTCAAAAGCTTCCAATGGCTACCATCACACTTAAAATCCAAGGTTTTCACTAAGGCCCTCAACAACATCTCTAAACTCATCTCCTTTTTTTCACTCTTCCTCCGTCCACTTTGCTCCAGCTACGCTGGCTTCTTTGCTATTTCTCAATACACTAAACATATTTCTTTCTCCAGGACTTTGCCCCTTCTAATTTCTCTGCCTGGGTATTTTCTTTCCTTAGATATTCACAGCATGCCCACATTTCATTCTGGTTTCCGCTCAAATGCCATCTCCTCAGAGAGACCTTCGCCAACAACCCTATCTAAAACCGCTACCAACCTGCCTGTGCCCTCCTCAATGTCCCCACTCTACTCCCTTACTCAGTTTCAATTGTCTTAGAGGTGCTTATTGGTATCTAATATATATCTACTTAATTTTTTGCCTACATCCAAACCAGTAAGTCAACTCCTTTGGAAGTCAATGCCTAACTTCAAGTAGGCATGCAATTATTATCTGTTGAACAAACAAATGAGTAGTGCATTCAAGAATCAAGACAACTCTAGAAAGAAAGATTAGAAACATATTATCCAGATGGTCTGACTACAAAGGTAATATATTCTTGGACTTTATCCTTCGGACAATAAATCCCACAGGCGTCTGAAAGGGAAAAATGTGATATCACTGAAAAACAGCAATATGGCAGCATTATACAAAACAGACTAGAGATAAGATCAAGACAGAGAGATCAGTGACAAGACAGCTATAATAATCTAAGCGCAAGGTAATAATGGCTCTGTTTCTCTATTAGGATGGTAATAATAGGAATAGAAAAGTAGGACAGACACGAGACACTAGGATATAATTGACAGGACTTAAAATCAAAGAGATTTCAAGGTTGACTGGCAGAATAGGACAAAAAGAGGTAAAAAAAGTCAATCTGAGAAAATAACAGGATGAATTTGATCTGGAAAAAAGCTGAGGATGCTGGAAGGACAATCAGATGCGACATTTATAGGTCAACGCTGAAGGAACAGATTTGGGAGCCATACTTACAGAAATGAAAGTTAAACCTGCAACAGTGAATCAAATGTCTCAAGTAGATCAAATTTTCCCAGA
Organism: Anoura caudifer; assembly: GCA_004027475.1. Taxonomy (NCBI): domain Eukaryota; kingdom Metazoa; phylum Chordata; class Mammalia; order Chiroptera; family Phyllostomidae; genus Anoura; species Anoura caudifer. The sequence continues at coordinate 66,700 of PVKU01002019.1, read as the reverse complement.
CACCTCAGAGTACAGAATGCCAGCAGCAATATTTAAGAAACATATGCCTCGCCCTGGCTGGTGTGGCTCAGTGGGTTGAGCACCGGACTGTGAACCAAAAGGTCACCAGTTTCAGACGCAGGGCACACGCCTGGGTTGTGGGCCAGGTACTCACTTGGGGACCTGTGAGAGGTAGCTGATTGATTATTTCTCTCACACATTGATGTTTCTCTCTTTCTCCCACCCTTCCCCTCTCTCTAAAAAATAAAATAAATCAAATCTTAAAAAGAAAAAGAAATATATGCCTTTAAGGAAAGGAGAAGGAAGCAGTAACAATGATGAAAGGAAGACTCACTCAGGTATAAGGTAATAACCAGAGGTCATATGTCTACCGAACCTTCATCAAAAGGCCTGAGTCCATATCCAGACTCTATCACTTAATTAACTACAGTGATAGATGCCAATGATTTGATTTATCTAGCTTCAGTTACACCATTTACAAAACTTAAATAAATCCTGGCCAGATAGCTAAGCTGGTTAGAGCATTGTCCAGATACAGCAAAATTGTCAGTTTGATCCCCCAGTTAAGGCACATACAACAATCAACCAATGAGGCCCTGGTCAGGTAGCTCAGTTGGAGCTTTGCCTGGACACGCCAAGGTTGCAGTTTGATCCGCAGTCAGAGCATATCCAAGAAAGCAACCAATGGCCCTGGCTGATGTGGCTCAACAGGTTGGAGCATCATCCTATACACCGAAAGGTTGTGGGTTCAATCCTGACTGGGGCACATACCTGGGTTGCGGGCTCAATCCCCAGGTGGGGAGCCTACAAGAGGCAAACTAACTGATGTTTCCCTCTTTCTCCCTTCCTCTCTTTCTCAAAGAAATGAAAAACAGTCCTCCAGTGAGGAGGGAGGGAGGGAACAACAGATCCATGTTTTTCTCTCTCTCCCCTCTTCCTCTCTAAAACCATTAAGCTTTTTTTAAAAAAATCAAAGATATGCATTAGTTGCTAGTTTAACAATAATGTAAAACCTTACAGGATAGTATTTTTACAGTTTCTAAACTACTTTTAGTTTATCTCACTTAATGCCACGTTCTTACCACCCACTTTCTATAGCGGAGGAAACAAGGTTAAGGGAGACTGAGAATCAGTTTATGAGTGGGAGAACTAGCATGGTGTATAACCCAGGTCTTCTGCACATGGTACAGTGGCAAACACCACAGGCTCTTGAGTCAGGCTTCCTGGGTTCATACCCAGCTCCACCATTTGCTAGCTGTGACTAGAAGCAAATAACTTATATATTAGAGATATTACTCTTCACAAAGGAATATTTATCTTCTTAGGCACAAATAAGGAACCACAGAGAAACTGAGGTGAGGGGCATGTGAGATGGCTTTGATTTTCTCAGGGAAGGAAATAATCTACTAAGTAATATGGACAGGAGAATTTTCGATGGTGGTCTGCAGAGGTGCTATTGAATCCCCACACACAACCAAAATAAGTTCTTACATGTTAAACCTCCTTATAATTTTGTTTGAGGAGTTAATCTACATTCCACCTTAAAGTCACTGGATTATATTCCTCCCTAAGGTCTCTTATAACTATAAGATTATGTGATTTTATTCTTTGCCTTTGAACCCATTACCAGCTTTTTTTTTGGTCTGACCCACCAAACAAGCATAAACTCTCCCTCCTCTGAGCCTCACAGTATTTTGTTAATGCCTCTTTATGATGGTACACATTCTTCAATATAAACACAAACTCCATTCTCTCAATTAGATTTAAACTCCTTCAGGGCAGGCACTTCACCATTTATCTTCATATCCCTCAACCTCAAACACAAGGCAGGCCAGCCCTTTGTAAATCACTTGTTAAATGTGCAGTGATTTAATAATGTAAACATACTAAAATTACATTGGGTTTGGTGTCCAGACATTTCATAGCAGTTATCACTTGATGGTTATTCATCTCCACAGTACTAAACAATATACACTGATGGTCTCCTTATGAAGGAATATTCATTTAAGATATTTTTTAAAAGTACAAAATTTAAAATAAGAAAAAAATGAAGAAAATGAAAAGAAAAGAAAAAAAAAACAGCTTACCCTAATACAGCTGAAACAACAAAGCTTGGAGCAATGAGGACACAGGCGAGCATCTCGCAACTTCTCCATACAAATGAAACATCGGAAAACCTCAGCAATGCTCTGAAAATAGTAAAAGATGTAAAGTCCACCAGATTAGACTGCTGAATCAAGAGTAAATGCATGCTTAAAGTAATTCACTCGACAACATCTTAGTTCATATGAGGACTTGGTTAGTCAGGTCCAGGGTATCCAAGAACATCTAAGCTTCACAATGTTTCCATTCTAAGGAAAGGCTATGAAATGCAAACACAGATTTTCGCACATGTATTTTCACTGAAGCATTAATTACAATGGCAAGAATCTGGCTAGCCCAAATGTCCAAATATTAATTATCAGTTAACATAAATTACAATAGTCACTGCAAATATTTCTTGAATTATTTAATAATACAGAGGGGAAAAAAGCCTGATTTTAACAGTAAGAAAAAAAGGCAGACTCTATGATTAAAAGAACAATATGGATTTTTAACTTTTTCTGCAATTTCCCCAAAGGGGGTGAATTGTTTTTATAATTTTTTAAAAGTTTTAGAGAGAGATATATTCTAATAGCAGTGTACTTTGATCAAGAAAGAAACGAACTCAGAATCCACAAATCCAAGCTTCTGCCCTGATGCTGCAACCAAGTAGCTACTTACTTGAGCCTGAGATTCTGCTGCTATAGAGAATTTTAGTGGCCGCTCTACCAATGCTTTAGGAAGAAAAGAAGATCATGTAAACAGAAAAAACTGTGCTTTCTTTGCAAGAAGCCTCCTATGCATTAATTTAGAAAGTACTGATAAGAAAACATATAATTAAATATAGGTTATTAAATATTTTATTATTATGGTACTCAGCATTTATTTTTACTCCATTCCAGGAGAATTAAACTCTCCTAAAACCAAGGCAAAGTTATCAAACCTTTACAACACCTTCACATGAAGAATTACTAAAAGAATTACTCAAGTCTAATCATGATTCTACAGAGCGAGAAAGAACCTGTTAGGTGCAGACACGGATGGGGGGGGTGAGGTGGGGGTGGACAATAAGACCATTGGGTGGACTAGTTTCAAGTGGAGTGCCCTGTACCATCGCTGCCCTTACTAAAAAGCAAAGACCTATTTAATATTTGGAAGGTTCAAAATTAGACATTACACAATTATGTCCAATAACCAATCCTTTTTTTTATGTTCCTAGCCTTTACGTAAATACCCCAACCATTTTAAATTACAGCTTACAAGTGTCAGATATAAAAAGAATAAGTTGTTCTGCAAACTACACCCAAATTAAGATAGTGGGAATATATATCCTCATTCACAAGAAGGGCAAAAGTCTACAAAATGTACGGTTGGGAGGAATGATTATCCACTCGGAGAGAGATCTGGATTCGTGCAGGAACTCGCAAGAACTGGAGTAGTAGGGCACGTCCATCTAATGAATCTGCAGTTTTGCTGTGCACAGGCTGTAGTTTGCAAAAACCCTGTGGGACTGAGTACCCGCGGAGACAACCTGAAAACGCCAGGATACGCACCACCTGACTGCGGGAACGGTCAGAGCACAGGGACCAGAGGGCTGCAGAAGCAGCACGGCGTGCTTCGCACCTGGCCAGCCCTCTCCACAGCGGCGGGGGCGGAGTAGGGAGCTCTTAACAGAGACAGGACTAGAGCAAAGCTACCCCATTAAAGAGCACTCAGCGGGTGGCCAGGGGAAACTACTACCTCCGCAAGCCCCCTCACCTCCACACTCTGTTCATCCATTGCCTCCGAATCCCGGCGGGGCCCTCGGCGACCCACGGAGTCCGTGGTCTGACCTAGTAGGTGACGGCCCGAGGTCGCCACTTCGAATTGCTGCGGAGAACCCGGCGCCCACGTTAGAAGGCTCCAACGACCGCCCCACTAGCGCGCCCCATCGCTTCGGCGCCAGCTACCCCCACTTCGCCATTTTTATCCGCGTGCCCGCCCTAGGGCGCAGTAGGAGGGCGAGCGGTGGCCGCAGCTCCTTCCTCCCCGTTCAGCCGCCGGCGAGGGACCACGAGGTAGTTTTGGCCCACGTGACGCGAGCCGGCGGGCGCGCGCGTATCAAACCGCTGCAGAAACCCTGCCGCGCTGGTCTCCAGCAAAGTGGCTGCAGAGAATTCGCAAACACCAACGGTAACCAGGGCAGCTGGAGGCGCGGCACGCATGCGCGCAGGACGCAGCGTTAGGGGAGCGGGGCGGAGAGGCGGTCACCTAGTTCCCGCGGGGCGGGGGCGCACACGAGATTTGGCGGTTTACTACTGCAGGGTGGCGTGCCTTTAACTCCAGGATAATACAGACGGCAGAAAGCGTGGCCATTGGGAGTGTCCTCCCCCTCGTGGTAGGGGCGGTGCCCCACCCATCTCAAACTTGCGCGCCAAAGAGCAGAGTCACCTGGGATGCTTGTGGGAAATGCAAAATCCGGAGCCACTCCCTTAGGTATTCGGGTCTCCGTGATTCTAGAGGCTTGGGCCGCACCAAATCCGTGTTTTTAACAACCACTCTTGGTGATTTAGGCAGCAGGTGGTTTACGGCCCGCACTTTGTGAAGCCGTGGTGCAGAGGTTTCCTGGCTACTGGTTTTCTTTGGGAGGAAGCCCAGAGTCTCAGGTTTGTAAGGCTTCCGCCCCGCCTATCGAAGCTAAGTTCCAGACTGAAGCCCAGAGCTGTGCAGTTCCTTTTCGGGGGTGGTTCAGCAGGACCACAGATTGTGTAGACGTAAGACCCACACCATGTAGCCTGCATTTCTTGCGGCTTGAGGTGCACTGTCGCCAGGAGACTATACCAAATGCAAATGGGTATCAGCTGTAACCAGCTATATTGGCGGCCGCTTTCTACAATTTTCTAGCATAGGAGATGTTTATTGCAGGAATTGAAGGCGTGAGACTAGGACGTGCACCAAATTCTTATCTTATTTTTCCGTGTATAATGCGCACCTTTGCCCAAATTTTTGAGGGAAAAATAATGCACGTTATGCGTACATAGTACTAATTCTGTATTTATATAAATGTTTTAATTCTTTTATTTATGCTTATGCATTAAAAGTGTAAGTCTAGAAAGCAATAATGATATCTGTACACAAAATAATATCCTGGAATATAATAATCGGTTTTGTTTCTAAATATAAATAATTGAAAGATTTTCCTGAAAGGGTCAAAAACGTGGGAGCACATTATACACGGCAAAATACGGTAATCTGAATTTTATTTTTTTCTTTCTGGTTTGTTCACAAACAGCTAATACACTTAGCCTAGCCTAGAATGCACATGTAGAGGATCAACAGTAACCGTGAAAGTTCTTGATTTCAAAGCATTAATTTTTAAAAAGATTTTATTAATTCATTTTTATAGTGAGGGGAAGGAAAAAAGAGAGGAAGAGAAACTTCCACAGGCTGCCTCTTGACCACCTAACCAGGAACCTGGCCCAATACCCAGGCAAGAGCCCTGACCAGAATCTGTACCATCGTCCTTCCGGTTTGGGGAATGAAGCCCAACCCACTGAGCCACACCAGTCAGGGAGCATTTGGACTTTCTTGTAAGTAGTGGGTAAGAACAATTTTTTTAAAAAACTATGTGAGCCATGGACAAATATACTTTAGGAAGATTAAGCTGTGACTGAAGAATTCTTTCACAAAAATTATGTGCAGGAACATCCTTAGTATCAATTGCCTGAGTACTGAATAACATTAGTATCTGTTACAAAGCTGTGACTTATTTTTCTGTAATTTAAAATAAAGGCACTTTCTGTTCTTGAAATATTTAAACAAGACAGGACAATTTTAAACTTTATCTCCCAACCATTTTCTCAGCTATTGTAAGTTGGTCAATGGACAAATACATTCTCATAACAAATTTTTAAATTTATATTAAAGTATAATTCTATAACCTGCAGACCCAACATTTGGTACATTTTCCTAGTCCTTTCAATGCCTCATTTTTATTACATATATGGAAAGATCACTTATCCTTCATTTTTATCTTTCAAAACCCAACACCATCTCATTGTGCTTCCAACCATCCAGTCACATAAAAGTTAAGTGATTTGTTCAGGGTCACACATCTGGAATTTAAACCTGCTATTTACATCTCAGGATGTCAAAGCCCAATCTTCAAGACTGCAATATCTGCTTCCCCTTTCCCATTCAGCATTTCCCAGAACTTTAACATTGATAATTTATAGACAACTCTGACCTCTTATTGCATAGATATACCATGATTTACTTTCTTATTTGCCTATTAGCCAGATGTGTGTATTGCTATTATAAATAACCCTGTGACTAACATTGTATGAAGAGCCCCTACTATGGACAATTGCCTTATTGTCAAGTTATTTTAAAAAATAAGGAGCCCTAACTGGTGTTGGTTGGGTATCATTTTTCAATGGGAAGGGTGGCCAGTTCGATTCCTGGTCAGGGTACATGTCTGGGCTATGGGTTCAGTCCCTGGTCAGGGCATGTGCAAGAGGCAACCAATTGATGTTTCTTTCCCTCCCCTCTCTAAATAAATAAATAAATAAATAAATACACACACACACACACACACACACAAAACTGGCAAGTAGGAGTCACCAGTACTCTTATGATTTCATTTCTTAGCTTTCACATAAAATGAACAATTACTGTAATATAGGCTGAAGGAGAACAAAGGTCATATCGTAATACAATAGGAACAGCCTAAAAGAGCATTTGAAAGCAGAACTCATGCTGCTCAACATTAGCAAACAGAAGGAACAGGACAAAAAAGTGAGACTCTCACAGAAAAACTAGCTTATTACAAAAGTTAGGTTTTATGGGAGACTAGGTCACAAAGCAGTCTCACTGATAATGTGACCACATTTTCAACCACAATTTTCAAAAATAGAAAATTGTGTAATATACATAATGTATAACATAATACAAGTATTTTTTCTATCTTTTAAAACATGCTTATTCATATTTGACTGATAGTACATAAACATTCTTTTATGATAGGCCAGTACATCAATGTTACCCTGATTATACAAAAACAGATGCAAAATAGTGTTAACTTTCCTGCGTGAAATTGCAAAACTAAGTGTGTGTACATATATATATTTTTTAAATCTCTTTATTCCCATTCCATCCTTTTGGCTGAAATTTAATATCTTCCCTTTTTAGGCAGATATTAATCTTAAGAGAAGAGATTCTCTTCTCTTGTGAAAGGTATCACTTTCTAGTCACCCAGGCCAACTCTTCTCCTTCACCATACCCCCCCACCTCTGGTCACCAAGTGTTAACAAGACACCTTCCCAAATCTCTCTGGAATTGATCTCTTCTCTATTAGAGTTCCCTTTGCAAGTTCATTCTTCATAAGTCTGACATGTGAGATTTTAATTGTTGTACCGCAGTTTTCTCTTCTTCGGTCAGTGGTGACAGCTAGAAAACAAATAACAAAGTTTTAATTTCAAAAACCTTTAAAGACTGCAAGCATACTTTAATTTTAAAAAACCTTTACAGACTGTTAAATTAATTAACTTTTTAAAATATATTTTATTGATTATGCTATTACAGTTGTCCCATTTTCCCCTTCACTCCCCTCCACCCTGCACACCCTGCCACTCACATTCTCCCCCTTTAGTTCATGTCTATGTGTCATACATATAAGTTCTTTGGCTTCTAAATTTCCCAACTAGTCTTACATTCCCCTTGTCTATTTTCTACCTACCATCTATGCAACTTATTCTCTGTACCTTTTCCCCCTCTCTCCCCTTCTCACTCCCCTGTTGATAACCCTCCATGTGATCTCCATTTCTGCGGTTCTGTTCCTGTTCTAGTTTGCTTAGTTTGTTTTTGTTTTAGGTGTGGTTGTTAATAATTGTGAGTTTGCTGTCATTTTACTGTACATGTTTTTTATGTTCTTTTTCTTAGATTAAATCCCTTTAACATTTCATATAATAAGGGCTTGGTGATGATGAACTCCTTTAACTTGACCTTATCTGAGAAGCACTTTATCTGCCCTTCCATTCTAAATGATAGCTTCGCTGGATAGAGCAATCTTGAATGTAGGTCCTTGACTTTCATGACTTGGAATACTTCTTTCCAACCCCTTCTTGCCTGTAAGGTCTCTTTTGAAAAATCAGGTGACAGTCTTATGGGCACTCCTTTGTAGGTAACTGTCTCCTTTTCTCTTGCTGCTTCTAGGATTCTCTCCTTCATTTTAATCTTGGCTAATGGAATTATGATGTGCCTTGGTGTGTTCCTCCTTGGGTCCACCTTCTTTGGGACTCTCTGAACTTCTTGGACTTCCTGGAAGTCTATTTCTTTTGCCAGGTTGGGGAAGTTCTCCTTTATTGTTTGTTCAAATAAGTTTTCCACTTGTTGCTCTTCCTCTTCTCCTTCTGGTACCCCTATAATTCAGATGTTGGGACATTTAAAGATGTCCTGGAGGTTCCTAAGCCTCTCCTCATTTTTTTGAATTCTTGTTCTGATTGGATGTTTCTTCCTTCCTTCTGGTCCACACCATTGATTTGAGTCCCAGTTTTCATCCCATCACTATTGGTTCCTTATACAGTTTCCTTTATTTCACTCAGCATAGCCTTTGTTTGTTCATCTACTTTGCTACCAAATTCAACCAATTCTGTGAACATCCGGATTACCAGTGCTTTGAACTGTGCATCCAATAGGTTGGTTACCTCTTTGTCACTTATTTGTATTTTTTCCTGGTGTTTTGCTTTGTTCTTTTCTTTGGGCTATTTTTTTTTGTCTTGATGCACCTGTTACGTAGTAAGGGGCAGAGGCTTAGGTGTTCACCCGAGTGGGGCAACCCACATCAAGGTAACCCACGTCACTGGGTTGTGACACTTATGTGGGGCAGGGGTCTGAGAGGAAACAATGGCTCTTGCTCCTCTCTCTGCTGGATTTCAGTCACTTCCCCCGCTTCCCACAAGGAAATTGGACCCTTCTGGTGCTGATTTCCATGTGGGTGGGTTTGTGCACGTTCTAGGACCCTGTGGATCTCTCCAACGAACTCTCTTGTGAGGCTGGGAGTTTCTCCCAGCCCCTCAACCCCCACAGGTGTTTTCAATCAGTCGTTTGAGGCTTTACTTCTCCGCACTGGGACCCTGGGTTGTGTGGTCAGTCCTGCTCCTCAGTGTCATCTGGTTTATCTGTGTGCAAATGTGGGACCGCCCGGTCCACCAGCCGCCACCTTGCCAGCCAGCTGCAGCCTTGTGCGTTGCGCCCTGCTCCACAATCAGCTGCCTCTCTGGGTCCACCAGCTGCCGCCTTGCTGGGAGCCCTCTCTGCCTGGCTACCCAACTCCACCCCTTCTACCGGTCTAGATGAATGTGTCTTCTTTAACTCCTTGGTTGTCAGACTTCCATTCAATTCAATTTTTCTGTCAGTTCTGGTTGTTTTTTTTTGTTTGTTTTTAAATTATTGTCCTTCTTTTGGTTGTGTGAGGAGGCACAATGTATCTACCTATGCCTCCACCTTGGCCAGAAGTCCTAATTGTTAACTTCTTTATCACACCCATAAATGTGTTTCCATAAGTTCATACCATGTATGTGATCACAAATTTAGGAAAGGAGGAAAAAAATAGATTATTTGGCTATCTATATACAAAGTACTTTGATGTTTGAACTTCCAAAGAACTTGGAATTAAGTTGAAGAAAGAAGACCAGGAAATCAAACAACTTAAGGACTACAATTTAACAAAACCAAAGAAGTCACATTTGCACACCATATTGTAAAAGTATTCTGATAAAGAAATGTGAGCAAAAATAACCTGGAAGTTTCCTCAGAAGTAGAAACTTGGGCTAAATTTTGAAGGATAATTAAGATGCTTTGAGCTGCAAGTAACAGAAATACATTTCAAAATGGATAAATGATAATAAAATATTATCTTTGCAAAATAAATACAGAAGGGGGCAGACTTCAGGGCTGGTTTATTCAGCAGCTCAGGAATATCAGAACTCTTTTTTCCATCTCATGGTTCCTATTATCCTTGATGGTGGCTTTATCCTCAAGCGGACAGGAAAATAGATCTAGCAGTGCTGGGCATCACACCTACATAAAACGTTTAGAAGAAAGTTTTCTCTTCCCAGGGTGCTCTCAGCAGCAAGGAAACTCTTCCTCACTTCCCACTTCCAGACTTCTCTCTCCTCCTCATAAGTCATTTCAGTTAAAAACCCATTCCTGAATCAAGTTTAGCTAAAGGAAAATGCATTCCCCTTGCCAGTCAGGCACACACTGATGCTGAGGATAGTGCTGAAATGATAGTGCTGAAACTTCATTTACCTCAGGTCTGAGGCTGTGAGGAATAGCACACATCTCAAGAAAACTGGTACTCTGTAAGGCAGGAAGGAAGAACAAAATGTGGAGAAAACAACCAGCAAACAGTATTCACAAAAGCAGGCAGGAGCAAAAGCAAAGGGAAAAAGAGAAGCTGAAGGGAACGGGTAAAGGATTTTCACACTGCACCAGCAAACAGGCTGGCTGAAACAAAGTGTTATATGGGGAAATAATAGGAGGTAGAACCTAAGGAATCACTCAAATAGTTGCAAGTCTGACTAAATATATACAGTAGTCCCATAATAATGGATGCCTGAAACTAGAGATAGTTCTGAACCCTATATATGCTATGTTGTTTCCTATACATATATATCCACGATAAAGCTTAATTTGTAAATAAGGCACAGTAAGAAATTAACAATAACCAATAATGAAATAGAATAATATAACAATATACTGTAATAAAAGTTATGTGAATGTGATCTATCTCAAAATATCTTATTGTAAATGTACTCGCTCCTTGCATTTAAAGGAAGCACCTTCCGGCTTCTCTTTGGCATGTCCAAATTGCCAGCATCACTACTCTTGCAATAAGTATTATAAAATAAGGGTGACTTGAACACAAGGATTGCCATCCTGGGACAGTCAGTCTGACAACTGAGACAGCTAAAGAGGGACTAACAGGTGGGCAAGTAGCATGGATAGCGTGGATATGCTGTGGTTCCCGTCCCTGGGAAAGCGGAGTGGGACTGCTCAAGATTTCATCACACCAGTCAGAACAGCTTGAAATTTAAAATTTATCAATTGTTTATTTCTGGAATTTTCCACTTGATATTTGTGGACCACAGGTAACAAACTGGGGAAAGCAAAACTGCGGATAAGGGGACTACTTTAGGCCATCTCTGCAGACACCGCCAAATCTAGAACACCCCATATGACTACAGAATTAGAATCTCTAGGGCAGTGCTGTCCCACAGAACTGTCTGTGATGCTGGGAATATTCTATATCTGCACTGTCCAATCAGTACATAAAGAACTGAATCTTTCATTTTATTTAATTAATTTTATTTTATTAATTTTTTTATTAATTTTAATTTTATTTAAATTAATTTTAATTTATATAGCCACATTTGGCTATTGAATGGCCTAGCTAAGTTTGGCTGATCAAGCCAACATTTGCCCCAAATTCACATGGACAAAGTGAAAAATAGTCATACACCTTAACTGTAACTGAAATAGAGAATTTCCCTGTACTATCTCAAAAACAGGAAAATAGTATTATTATGGCAAGACTTTGCTCTCACAAGTCCATGTTGCTCTTTCTGATCACTGTTCAAGAGATTTCAAACCATCTATTTAATAAATCTTCAAAGAATTTTTCTAGGAATTAGCTAGTTTAAGATTCTTAGAAATTTTTCTTCTTGAACACAAATGTTTTGCAGCATCAGTGGAATACCACATAACTGTTAATGCTTTTTTATTTTCTGTTTATTGCAATTTTTTTTGTCTTGGGGGGTTGCTTTGCTATTTTTTATTTTAGTACAAGTTTAATCTTAGTTGTTTGGTGGTCACTTTCATCATTTTTTAAACCTCATATATATATTTAAACCTCAATGACTTAATACCAACTAAAAACATAAAATAAATATGTATTCCCTTCTACCTCTGCTGTTCTTATTTCCCTATTTATAATTTAATATTATTAATTCAAGTGCTCTTTTTGAATATTATCAATTCAAATATATTTTCTATCCTTCCAAATGAAAAACCTTGATAAATGTTATAGCCTTGATTTTGTTTATAGATAATTTTTTAAAATTTATTTTTTATTGATTTTAGAGAGGCGAAGGAAAAGAGAAACATCAACTTGTTGCTACGCTTTTTTATGCATTCATTGGTTGATCCTTTTATGTGCCCTGACCAGGAATCAAACCAGCAATCTTGGCGCATTGGGATGATGCTCTAACCACCTGAGCTACGTGGCCAGGGCTAGATAATTTTCTGTTGTTTCTGAACAAAACAGCATTTGCCTTAAGTATACTTACCCCTTTCTCATTCTTCATGTTCCCAAAATAATCTTAAAGGCCCTTTTGGCTATTTTAAATTTCAGTAGCCTCAGCTCACTCTAGTCTTTGGCTTCTTGACTATTCTCACAGTTCTGTCCCTATCACCGATATACCTCTTTTTATACTTGAAATTCCTTTACAAGGTCTGCCTTGCATGTCCTTTAAACTGTGGGCTCATAGAACTATTTTGGGTTATACAACTCTCTACAAATGCCATTCCCTTTTCTTCCATATTTCGATTGCAAATATTTTTTCTGAACTTTGTACTACTACCTCGTTTTTACACTAGTAATTGCAAGACCCAGTTATCCAACATTTCCCAACTTGGCCAGCACTGATTCTACACCATGATCTCCTTTTTCAAGCTTTATAGCTATCATTAAGTCACCTTTCCTTGTTTGTCATTGCCTGATCCAAAGTGAAACTCCCTTAGCTTTCTACCTTTGATATAATTATTGCTCATTTTACATACTCCTTTTAACTGAATGAAGACCTTTACAGATATTCAGATGATTGAAATCCCCTATCACTATCTAATTATTTTTCTGGACCACTTTGTAATTTCAGTCAGAAATATATCATCTCTTCATTGGATCAAGCGCAAAGAATTTTTAGAAAATATTCAGAATATCATTTTTCTACTCTTTGTTCACTCACCCAAATTTATTCTGTGCTTCAATAAATGTGTGGAGATATATATATATATATTTATATATGTGTGTGTATATATGCGTGTGTGTGTGTATAAATAAAAAATGATACGCACAACCAGGACTACACTTAATCTTTCTTCGAGATGTACTTAGAACAAGTGTCTGTGCTTCTATTGTCAGGCTCCAAACATACACAATAAAGAATATGTGATTTGAGTTGTACATATGAAAAGTTATATACATACTTTTTTTGCATTCTATGTATTAGTATGTGACACCACCCTCACTGTTGTTTTTTTCTTTTAAAATTTGTATTTATTGATTTTAGATAGAGAGAGGAAGGGGGGGAGAGAGAGATTGATTCATTATTCCACTCACTCATGCACTCACTGGCTGATTCTTGCATGTGTCCTGACAGGAGATGGAACCTGCAACTTTGGAGCTTTGGGACAATGCTCCAAACAGCTGAGCTACCCACCTGGCCAGGGCCACCTTTACTATTTTAAATTCCTATTCCTATTACCTCTGTGCCCTTTTTAATTGCTCTTCCTTCCTCCGCTATTCATCTCCCCATGACATAACAGAAGCATCTAAGGTATAATTTTATCTTTGTTAACCAGGTATTATTTTCACTGGCAATATAAAGAATTCTTGATAAAATTGACCTGGGTAATCAACCTTTGAGATTTACTCTACCTACAAGCCCATAAGTCAAGTACCTTACAACATAATTTAGTCCAGAGTTGGCAAATAAATACTGTGATGCTGCCCCTAGTAGCACGCCCGCAGCAGATAGCTTTTGTGCCACGCCAAGACAGCTACTTAATATAGCACTCTAATCAACTATTACCAGTGAATTGACTGTAGTTGGCACCTGAGACAAAACATATTAGCCATCTTTTGTCCAGATAATTAAGTTCTACTCTATAACTCCATCTACATACAGTCTCTCTTTTCTTTCAAAAGCTCCCAACTTTGCCGTAACAGTTAATAAAAACACTACCAAATCCTTCAGTGGACTTCAAGATTTTAGTGTCTAGGTCAGTAGCTCACATTCCTCTTTTTTATTCTGACATACCTCAAGAGTTTTATAAATCAGTGATAGAGGCTCACGATTGTAAGGAATTTTATACTAAATGAGGAGAGGAGGATGGGGAATGGAGGGAAAGAGGAAGGCCAGGCTTATCCAAGCTCATTGACCCAACTGAAGGAACAGGGAACTTAAAAAAAAAAATCAGTTATAGATGCTTTCCAGATTTCTCAGTCTCACTAGTTCTTATGGAAACAACAGAGCTGGTAGATTTAAGAAGTATTACTTCCTTTTCTGCCTTGACTACATAATCAAAGACAGCATACCCCCTAATTAACCATGCCATGTCCACATGCTCATTTTAGAATAAAAGGAGATAATAAATTAAAAGGGAATCAAGAAAAATCTCATTTCTGCTCAGTGGATTGAGCACAGGCCTGCGAATCAAAGGGTTGCTGGTTCGATTCCCAGTCATGGCACATGCCTGGGTTGCAGGCCAGGTCCCCAGTAGGGGGCACTTAAGAGGCAACCACACATTGATGCTTCTCTACCTCTCTTTCTCCTTCCTCTCTCTCTAAATAAATAAAATAAAAAAAAATGAAAATCTCGTTTCTATCATCAGTTCAAACTAACTACTGAATTTTAAAACGAAACTTACTAAGGATTCATCTTTCAAAGCAACAATCAGAATAAAAACTTTAAAAATCCAACATGTCAGCTGAAAGCATTACCTCCAGGACTGTTTGCTTTTGTAGTTCTTGTAGTGTGGCCATAGTCTTATTGAAAGTAGCACAAATGCGGCTCTTAGTCTCTTTCTGCTCGTCAGCAATTGGCTTAAAGCGTGCATGCAAAGTTTGATATCGAGACTTTATTGCTGATAATTCTTGTAAGAGTGTAACTGGATTTTTCTACAACAGGAAAAAAATTAATATATATTAAATTGTGGAAATAAAAAACTAAGTTTCTTTTAAAATTGAAGTACATACAACACATTCTACCATCCACTTAATCAAACACTGTATTTTATTATGCAATTGTGTGACAAGGATGGAGAAAGGGATGAAAGAGGGAAGTGGAAGACCTAAACTCTATTTGCAAGGAATTTAAAGCCTACATACAGAAGTACAGCACAGGGAGTATAGTCAATAATATTGTAATAACTGTGCACAGTGTCAGGGGGGTACTAGAATTATTGTAAATTATGTAATTGTCTAACCACTACGTTGTACACCTGAAACTAATACAAGATAATACTGAATGTCAACTATAATTGAAAAGTAAAAATTAAAAAAAATAAAGCCTATGCATAGAAATAGCACACAAAAAGCAATATTAAACAGCAAATAAGCTCACTTTAAATGAGTAATATTTGATACATAGTTCACAAGAATTAATTACATAGTATTTCTAAAATACAGTTCTAAATGCTATTCAGAAGATGATTAAAGGACTATATTAATTTGTTGTTAAAGAATAAGACAACTCGAAACCACTTACAAAACTCTTAAGCACACTGCCATGGGGCTAAAGTGTGTATAAATGCCAATTCATTGATGTCACTATATAAAATTCATGCCAATTCAAGCAACTATATTTATATATTAAATTGGTTTTTCAAGTTCTTTTTGGAATATAAGCACTATTCCATAAAAGACATTTCATTTTAACTGGGTTCTTTCTGCTACTCAGTAATTCCTTTCATTCCCTGATGGTTCCTTAGCAATCCCTTCAAAACTAGCTATTCCAAACTTTCTCCACTCCCTCAATTTCCATCTACTCCTTCCTGCCATAGGACCTTACCAACTACTTCACTGAGAAGGCAGAAAACATCTACTAAAAAATCCATCTTCCTGGCATTGGATCCCAAAATGAAAATATCTGTGGATGCTCTCATCTGTATTCAACCCCCTAACACTACTGCTATTATTGTTATTTCTTCTCATATCCTCCATAATCTTAACTTTCCTATTAATTCAATAACCTTTTCAATACCCTTTGTAGAGGCTTCAAATATATATGTCTTCCCAACACTGAGGGAAAAATTAACTCCTTCTCTTGACTCTGTTGTCACTTTAAAACCAGTTTCATTTTTCTCACTCCATTTGCCACTAACCTTTGAGGTCCTATAATATAAATCCTCAGTTGTTAAACTAGTTGTTAGACTAGTATTCTTTGCCAAATTATTTTAAATAATTTAAAGGTCAGGCTTGCCCTATAGAATAAAATTTTAATAACCCTCTTCCTTTTGTAAGTTTTTTTAAATTAATTTTTATTCATCAATTTTTAGAGAGAGAGAGGAAGGGGGTGAGATGGAGAAACATCAGTTTGTTCTTCCCTTTTTTATGCATTCATTGGTCAATTCTTGTATGTGCCCTGACCTGCGATCAAACTCACAATCTTGGCGTATCAGGACAATGCTCTAACCAACTGAGCTCCCTGGCCAGGGCCTTAAAATGAAGTCGTGATTTCCATAAAACTATATCATCTTGATTACCTTCCTACTCTTCATGTATCTCCTTCATGGACCCTACATCATGGCTATAGACAGAGACTCAGTTCATGGCCCTCTACTTCCTTCTTCCCTGGAGATTTCTCTGTGAGCTTTTGATGATGGAAACAGTAAAAAAGAAAAAAAAATAAGGTTAAAATAAAATAAATTCCAACAGGAAGGAATAAGAACAAAAAATCTAAGTTGAGGACTGTTAAAATAATTCTGCAGAGTGATCAAGACTATGGCATGAGCATTACAGGTAGGAAAGCATGACAGACAGCATGAAAAAAGAACTCTCATTGGTATGTTTGATATGGGCAAAGAAATAATACATAACACCAAAAGTATATTGAGTTGCCTTTTGGTGTATCTACTCAACACACACCCACAATGACATTGAGATCTGTCCTCTCACTCTTAGGAGTACATTTCCCATCATGTTCTTAGATTCTCGACGTTGTATTGGATAAAAGATCTCCAGTAGAAAAACTGGAAAAATACAGGAAAAAAAAAAAACCCCTACAAAGTAGGTAGTGGGAGTGTGCATAAAAATGAAAATAGAAAAGATAAGAAAAGTAGAGGACAGATCCAGGAGTTCCTATATCTCACTAATAGTAAAGGCCATAAAAGAGGATTTATTTTTTTATGAGTATACTGAGTAAGAAAATATAGAAAACTTCAGATCCATATGTTTTCAGGTTTAAAGTGCCCCACCAAGTGACAGCACAATTAATGAGAAGACCTATTCTGTAACTATAAAATAAATTTCACAAAATGGATAAAATATTCTCTAAGTTCCAAGAGAGATGGGGGGAGGGTAGAAAAAGAAGGAACACAACACAAAGGATAAGAAATTAGAATGGCATCTATTTCTCAACAAGAACACTGGAAGCTAAAAAACCAAAAAGCAATAATGTTAAAATTAAGAGAAAATAATCTCGAATCAAGAATTCCATCTTCAACCAAACCATCTCTTAACTAAAGGGTGAAATAAGGCTTATATAAAGATATTTTCAAACATTTGATATCTCAAAAAGTTTCTAAAGGATATACTTCACCCAATCAAAGAAATAAACCAAGGAAGAATGAAACATGTGATCCAAACTAGGAGAAAAACAAAGGAAATTACAGAAATGATGGTAAAGAAAACCCAGAAACACAGCCATGCAGGGGCTTGTTAAACGGGTCAGACTGGAACAGAAAGCTAGCACAAGAAGGGTTGTGGGAGAAAATGGGAAAAAGATGAAACCAAGGGATCATGTGATGTGCCTGACAATGTTGACAAGAGTCTTACAGTTCTGTTAGGAAAGTCTGAGGCTGAATTGATAAATGCACAGGAAAACTAAACAAATTGAAGGAAAAAAAATCTTGGCTTCAGAAAAAACAAGTTGTGTAAGAAAGGAAAAGCAAATATAGTATACTATGACTTAGACAAGAGCAGTATTCGCAGAGTCATAACTACTGTGGTCTGAAGGTGTCCTTCCAAAATTCATTGGTTAAAACCTAACCCCCTGGAGATGGAATTAGAAGGTAGGACCTTCAGGTGGTAATTAGGTCAGCGTGATCAACAACGGAATTAATGCTCTGATAAAAGAGGCCTCAGAGAGATCTTTCCCTTCTGCTATGTGAGGATATACTCAAAAGTCTACAGCCAAGAGAAGAAGGCATACTAACACTTTGATCTTGGACTTCTGTTGTTTACATGGGACCCACTTGGTGGTATTTTGTTGTAGCAGCCCAAAGACTCAGATATATGTACAACCACATACAATAGCATTGTTCACAATATCCAAAAGATGGAAGCCACCCAAGTGTCCCTTGACAGATGAATGGATAAATAAAATGTGGTATATAGACAATGGAATATTATTAAGCCTTAAAAAGGAAATTCTGATACATACTACACCCTGGATGAATGTTGAGGACATTATACTAATTGAAATAAGCCATCACAAAAGGACAAATATTGTATGAGTCCACTTTTTAAAGTACCATGAGTAGTCAAGTTCATAGAGATAAAAAGTAGAATAGTGATTGCCAGGGGTTGGAGGAAATGGGGAGTTATTGTTTAATGGATACAGTTTCAGTTTGGAAAGATGAAAAGTTCTGGAGATGGATGGTGGTAATGGTTGCATTTAATGTGAATGTAACTTAATACCACTTAAAAATAGTTGAAATGGTAAATTTTGTTATGCATATTCTACCACCAAAAAAAAAAAAAAGCTAGGACTGTAGTGTAACTGCTTTGGAAAATAATAGGCAGTTCCTCAAAGTATTAATTGTAGAGTTATCATGTGGTCAGCGATTCTACTCTTAGGTATATACCCAAGAAAAATGAATGCAAATGTCCACACAAAAACCTATACATTAATGTTTAGAGTGGCATTATCATAGCCAAAAGAAGGAAATAACCAAAATGTCTATCAACTCATGAATAAATAAGAAAATGTGGTATAGCCATACAATGAAATATTATTCAGCTATAAAAAAGAATAAAGTACTGATTCATGCTACAACATGGATGAACCTCTAAAACACAAAAAAATATGATTCTGTTCACATACAATGTTCAGACAGCATATCTACAGAGACAGCAAGTAGATTAGTGGTTGGGGGTGGAGTTGAGGAGTGACTGCTAATGGCCATTTAAAAAATCACTGAACTGTATACTTTAGAAGGATGAACTTTATAGTATGTAAATTATGGCTCAATAAAGCTATTTTTAAAACAAGTTGTAGAAGAGAAAAAAACTGGAAGTGGAACAAAAATGAGAGATGGAAAATGGAGGAAAAGTGGGAGCACCATATGAAATGCCTTCCACATAGTACTTGAAAGACACTGACTCAGATGAGTCCTTTGGCCAGTCATTCGGTGGTACCACTGGACCAGAATTGGTTGGCTATTCTTCAGTCAGAGAGAAAAGCGGAGAAAAACAAAGTAAAAGCAAAGTCAGTTAAGGAGCTAGAATAGTCGTAGCAAGGAACTAGAATGTTCAGTAAAAACTAAACCCTCACAATGCGTTACCAATTTTATATAAAATGTTATTTTAATTTGTACTTCAACTCAATCAAAAATTTTTAATTGTATAAATTTTTTTAAAAAACTGTAAAATATTATATTTCTTATCTTCTGGTAAGTGCTATCAAAGACAAATATTAATGATTCAAGGGGTAAATAAATGTTAACAGACAAATGTTAACAGACAATGTTTCATCCCTGGCTGGTGTGGCTCAGTGGATTGAGTGCCAGCCTATGAACCAAAGGGTTGCCAGTTTGATTCCCAGTCAGGGCACATGCCTGGGTTGCAGGCCAGGTCCCCAGTAGGGAGTGCGTGAGAGGCAATCACACATTGATGTTTCTCTCCCTCTCTTCCTCCCTCCCTTCCCCTTGCTCTAAAGATAAATAAAATCTTTAAAAAAAAAAACCTGTTTGCTTTTGTCTCCATGGGCATGTGTACAAGTAGTTATTTCATATAAACAGAGCCAGTATTTCTAAATCAACCTAAACTCAGAATAACTAAGTACATAAATATAAGTAAAAATCACAGTTCACATAACAAATGTAACAGTGTATCATCATCTTCAGAGACTATCCTTCCTGCCAGCACCTCTCCCCTCTTACTTAAGGACTGCCCCACTGTAGTTAGCTATATTCTCTCTCACAATGTCAGAGGCTTCCACAATGGTTCATATCTCCTGACTCAATAATTATTTTTAAGGGTTAAAAAAAACGTAGCCACAAATTTCCTTGACTATGGGTACAGTAGTATGTTCTAGTATCCTGTGACCAAGTTTCCAACGTAAAAAGATTTTAAGATTCTATAAATTTAGTACTTGACACTGTAATTGTTATAATCACTATTCCTAGAAATACTGTCAGAAAATCTTTTAATAAAATATTCTGTTAAAAAGATACTGATTTTGCAGATTACCTTGCCTTCTGAATCAGGATGATTAGCCTTGATTTCATATTCCAGCCTGTATTGAATGTAATCCAGGTCAGAGTCAGCTTTCTGGAACTAAAAATCAGCATAGATCATTATTTTGTGAACCAAAAGGCCTATTAATAAACATAATATTGCAACCATTCTTTCTTTTTCTCTTTATATTTTTTAGTATTTTAATAACGTGGAATATAACTCATTTTGAAAAAAGGAAATAAAAAACCTCCATGGTCTATAATATTGAGGTTCTATTAAAATTTTTAAAACTAGTTAGTATTTTGAAAATCATTTCTCTATACATCTGTTAGATTTTGAGCCAATATATATAGATACCTAGGAGCCACTGTTGTACATTAATACAAGAACTAACAATGTCTTCAAGAATTCCCCAAGGTCACTGACATGTTCATCCACTTAGGCAGCAGTTTTCCATCGCTGGTATGTGGTTTCAAGTTAAAACACAGAACAAATTTCTTTTCAGGGATATTCAGTTTCCATTATCTGCACCCCCATTAACCAAAAAAACTACAGAGATACGCCACACAGATGAAAAATAGAGAGCTTAGAGTCACAAATTATACAAGGAAAGCTATATACACCACAGAAATAGCAGTCTGAATAACCCCAGTTTATTGAACCAAGGTCTTAGTACGGAACCTTCATCTGCAAGGGAAAAAAGGGGAAACCTGCCACAGGCCTAAAATATACATGTGTGTACATATAGAAAAGTTGGAAAGCATATCGAACACTGTTAGAAGTGGATTATGTCTGAATGTGGTTAATCTATAAATAATTCTTAACTTTTGGAAACTGTGCATCTTTTACATGCATGATCTTAAAGCAGGGACTGCCTTGACTTTATCAGGGAAACATCTGAGTTTATTATAGAAGGCAAAACATGATTTCCTCAGAGACATTGCCTATATTGGTAGCCTACAGCCTAGCAGACTGCTCTGGGGAAAGAGTTCAGACCTTACTATTAAGCTAAGCTCTGACCTAAAAATTGGTTCTTGAAATTTTGAACCCTTAGTGGAAAGAATAAAAAATTAAAAACAAACAAACAAAAAAAACCCCACCATCTTCTTCTAATAGATTAAAATTTTCCTTCTTCTAATATATTAAATGTTGACATCTGAGTGTCAGATTTTAATGTTTTATGTTGAAAATTAGTTTCTATTTTTCTTCCTGAACAAAGATAGTTGTTGCTTCAGTTTCAGCTACATAGTTTCTGCAGCCTGCCCATTGTTCTTCAAACACCAAAACCCTACAAGCAATGTTGCACTACTCACAGCTAGTTACACAGCAGAGACAATATGGATAGGGTTCTAGGATCTGGTGATAGGACATTTTTTAGTTACAGATAGGAAATTTACTGACCAATTATCATAGTCTCGAAAACTCATTAGTGTCTGATCAAGGAACAAAGGGATAATGACAAACTTCATTCACAGCCCTCCTCAGTTATAAATTAGCTTCTTAGAAGTCTTGTAAACAGGGAGGTTGCTGTTTAGTTAACTTTAGCTACCTCTCTTATTTTTAGGAGCATTAGAATATTATAAGTAAAACTAGAGAATTTTTTAAAGTCTAAGATAAGACATTCATATTTCAGAAACCAGTTTTCTTCAAAATCAGTGATAAAAGGGGAAAAGTTTTATACCAGTCCTAAGAGTAATAAATAAAGTATGCAACTTAGCTGGGAAAAGTCCTTGGAAATCAATGCTAAATCCCTAAAGACAGCCAAATTACATTACGCTAACTGGACATCTTTGGAAGCAGACTGGCACTAGGAAAAGGAATAGTTTAGGAAATAACTTTGATTTTTAGAAAGCATACTACATGTTTAACAAATGTATAATATTCTGTTATACTAATCTTTATTGTGATCAGCTAAAGACTTTAAGTAAATGGCATGCTGTTTTACATACCACTCAACTATTTGGCAACAAGAAAAAAATATAATTGCAGTCCAATTTAAAAACACCTCATAGCTTCTCACTGACACAGTAGTGCTGCCTTTCCAAAGGACCAGTGCTCTTAAAGCTCCAAACATCCTCTTGCGAGAGAGTTTGTCTCAACAGCATCAAACCACAAGAAAATCAGGGGGGAAAATATGATGGTCTTGTCTACGGTGAGAATAGTTAGTAGAGGTATATTCTGGACTCAGCCAGGGTTAGAAATGCCATAGAAACATTGTTTTAAGAGAGAATTAAGTACCTTAATACTCCTAGATGTAGGTTAGCTATATTACTAACCGAAGAATCTTAAAGCACCCATTTCCTTACATTCTTCTCTATCTCCAGTACAGATTTAAAAACACCTTATCAACTCACATTTTATTTTGTTCATGGCTCCAGCCTACCACTGCGGAGAGTAGGACCAATAAAATGGCATTGGTCCAGTCAAGAAAACAAAGTATATAAGACAAAATGGAGTCACTTATGCTAACCAGCATGGCTTCCAGTCACACAGGACACTGGCTAAAGAGGGAAACTACCTAAGTCACACTAGACACATCTGGCAAGGAGACACACCTACGATATCTGCACACGTAATCAGAACAGCCCCATTTGCAGAGGGGGACCACCCACAGGCTCCTGGGGAAATTCTCCACTTGCCATTAGGGAGCCAAGCAGAACAGCCATGTACCACCCATAGATAGGTTCCTGGGAAAATTCCCCACTTGCCATCTGGGATGTCAAGACACTTATCAAGAGACCCCGAAGGGTGGAGTACACCACTTTCAAGGTGTAACTGAGGCAGGCTCCAGACCACTGCTGAGACAGCCGAGCTCCACACACTAGAGTGCTGCTCCATGCCACACTGATCTCCCTTGGCATTGCTGCCGGAGGCTTTGTCCTGCTGGGCTGAGGACTTGGTCTGCCCTGCTGCCCACCTGGTTCTGGAGATCCTTCCTTGCAAGACGCTGACAACTCCCTTGCCCACCGTGTTGTCTACCGGACCTGCAGATCGAGACTGTGGGCCTCAGGTTCATTATCCCCCACTGATTGCTGTGTGTGTTATATTCCTCTTAGATTGTTAGTGTGAGTAGGATATTAACGTATGTTGATGCTCTACTTTGAGTGAACCTGCATTCAATAAAAGCTGAGTAAATAGCATAGTTACCTGTGTTACTCTTGTCTATTCCTTGGTGTCAGGCTGCTCAGCAGGTGGCTAGCCAAGCAGTTGACCAGCTGACTTATAAGACTATATACCATGGACATACACTCGAGACAACCATTTCATGTAATATATATTATAATCATTTGTTTGCATGGCACATCCACCAGTTGATTTCAAATTTCTTGCTAGCAAGAACTTGATCTTTCATGTTTGTATCCCTAGTTTTTAATAAACAGCCTAATGCTCAATGACAAAAGGCAATACATAGACGAAAGAACTTTCATCCATTTGAAACAACCAACAGCCGGGGAACCTAACCACCTTTAATGCCTGTTTTAAGAATAAATATTTCAAGTTCCCTACAAGTTGAAGGCCACTTCTAATATCTACACAATCACAATTGTTCTTTGTATATTTCTGCTGGAGTGTTGACTATTATCCACTTTCTTCCAGATAGAACAAATACATGGTTATGCTTGTCTAAACCAAATGAGTGATAAGATGCACCAGCACCAGGTTACAGGCACGTCATTTCAGGCATATAGCAACATCAAAGCAGAACACAGCAGGCACAAGCTTCAGGTTCATCAGTTCCTAATTTGCAGGCATTTATGAAACAATTGTTAGGGTAGTGCACATGAGCTCCTGCCTGTAAGACTGGTTTTTATCAGCTGAAGCAGTCTATTAAATTTCTTAAAACTTTCAGGAATCTAAGTTATTTATGTTTATTGTACTACAGACACCTAACAGACTATAGGGACAGATTCTCATGATATATTAAATGAACCTGGTTTAGAAAAAATAAAGAGGCCCTGGCTGGTATGGCTCAGTGGACTGAGAGCCGGCCTGAGAACCAAAGAGTCACTGATTTGATTCCCAGTCAGGGCACATGCCTGGGTTGTAGGCCAGGTCTCCAGTTAGGGGGCACGCTAGAGGCAGCCACACAGTGATGTTTCTCTTCCTCTCTTTCTCCCTCCCATCCCCTCTCTCTAAAAACAAATAAATTTTTGAAAAAAAGAAAGATATATTTACAAAAAATCTAAAATATACAACATAGTCTTTTTATTAAAATATTTTATTTATTATTTATTTTTAGAGAGGGGAAGGGAGGGAAAAAGAGAGAAAGAAACACTGATGTGTGAGAGAAACATTGATCGGTTGCATTTCACATGCACCCCAACTGGGAGACGGGCATGAGACCAGGCAGCAACCCAGGCATGTGCCCCAACCTGGAATCAAACCAGCAATTTTTCGCTTTGCAGGACAGGACGATGCTCAACGAACTGAGACACACCAGTCAGGGTTACAGAATAGTCTTAATAGTCATGGAATTTTAGGGTCTCTTTTTTCTTTTTGCATATATGTCTTCTAATTAAATTATAATAAATATGTACTGCATGCATAATGATTATTTAAAGCAATTTTTTAAAAGATTTTTTATTTATTTATATTTGGACAGAGGGGAAGGGAGGGAGAAAGAGAGGAAGAGAAACATCAATGTGTGGTTGCTGCTCACGCATCCCCTACTGAGGACCTGGCCTGCAATCCAGGCATGTGCCCTGACTGGGAATCGAACTGGCCACCCTTTGGTTCGCAAGCCAATGCTCAACCCACTGAGTCACATCAGCCAAGGCTTAAAGCAATTTTTTTTTAAAAGTGTAAGTACATTCTCTACTAAGTCATTCTTCATTTAAAGATTATTAGGGCTTCCCAATGCCGTTCGAACTTTTAATATGATTCTTCACAAGATGACATTAATATTCTTTTCACTGAAGCTTCACATTTTGTACCTCAGCCTCACTGACTTTCACTGTCCCAAATATGTCAGGTTATTTTTTAAAATCACTAATGCTCAAATATTATATTGTATAATACATATAGAATAATATTGTGTAATGGATTATATTGTACAATATGTATATAATAGTCTTCAGAGTATAAGGTTAGAATATGTCATCAAATATGACAAAACAGCTACATTCCTAAATTGCAGAACACAATTATAATAGTGCACATACTTGAAACAAAAACTTGGTATAACCTTGAGGGAGTATATCTTTGACAGCAATTATAACTTATGCAGATACTAAAAAGGATTAAAGGTAAGTGATGTGGCCCTGGCTGGTGTAGCTCAGTGGTTTGAGTGTGGGCCTGCAAATCAAAGGGTCAAGCCAGTTTGATTCCCAACCAGGGCACATACCTGGATTGCAGGCCTGGTCCCCAGTAGGGGCACATGAGAGGCAACCACACATTGATGTTTCTTTCCCTCTCTTTCTCCTTCCCTTCCCCTTTCTTTAAAAATAAATAAATAGGGGAGGAAATTTCAGGGGAAAAGGGGAAGGGTTTACAGGAACAAGTACAAAGGACACGTGGACAAAAACTGGGGGGGTGGGTGGAAATGGGAGAGGTGGGGAGGGCTGGGGTGATGGGCTAGGATGGAAGTAAAAGACAGAAAACTGTACAAAAACAACAAAATTTAAAAGTAAATCAATCAATAAATAAAATCTTTAAAAAAAAGATGTGTGATGTGTACTTACTTAATTTCAAACCACTTCAACCTCTGAATATCAGATATTCTTAGCAAGGGATGCATGATCTTACAGAGGGCCAGGATATATAAACCTTAGCTAACAATTAGCAATTTTATGTATCCATATACACTTTGCTAATGAGATGGAGCTCCTCTAAGGATCTGTAGTCTAAAGAAAAATAAAATAAAAACCATCACTTTAAGAGAAATGTAACTTCTGTCTTAGTGTCAATGATAAGGAAACAAAGCAGACTGCCAAATAAGCTGAACCTCTGTGCTCCCAAAGATGGAGGGGAAAAACCGGAAAGTACAGTAAGTACCAAGAGATGGCGTTTTTTTGTCATTCAGAAAATGTGCAATTGCTTTTGAAAAACAAATGCTAAGCATATTGCTGGGTACAAAAAACAGCAGATACTGTTCACTGTCCACTCCTTTTTACAGCTTATCTGAGTCCATGAAGAAAATTGAAAGAGTTAGTCCTCAGAGAATAAAATGAAAATTAAATGTCTGAGCAGGAAGTATCTAGGAAAGAGTTTTAAACCAGTCAAGTCAGTATTGCCCGGTCATCCTGAATCAGGGTAGGAGATATATAAAATCACTAGAGAAATCTGTTTTCCTCTAAATTTTAGTTCTATCTCTGAGTAGTAGAATATACTTTTTCTTTTGTTAAGCAGGATTTCTAAGTCTTTATAATAAATATGCCATTCTACAGTAAGGGAGGAATCTTTTTTTAAAGTTAACTTCTACCCCCTGCCATTCACCCAAGGGTAAATATTTATTTGCATCTATTGTTTCTGCGCTAAGAGACTATAAAAGACTAATATTACATATATTTGTTCAAAGACCCAGCACACTGTACTTTTTCTTCATATCAATTTTTTTGTGATTTATGTGTTTCTCTTGCTTGCTTACACATAACTTAGTTTACCACAGTTCCTCATACACGATAGGTAAAAGAGGTCCTAGCTGGTAATTATTTCATCAATAAACAGATAAAAAGCATTACAATCTAATGTACTCTGATTACCTACATGAAAACACATTCCAACAGGGCATTTGAGGTAGGTTTGAAACATAAAATACAGGACACCCAGTTAAATTTCAATCTAAGATAAACAATGAAAAGAATCAGTATACCTATGAGTCTCTTTTTTGCTTGTTAGTTCAGTTTCTTAATTAGATTCCATATACAAGTGAAATCACGTGGTATCTGTCTTTTTATTACTAGCTTATTGAACTTTGCACAGTTTTCCAGGTCCATCCATACTGTCGCAAAGGGTAAAATTTTTTTTTTACAGCCAAGTAGTATTCCATTTTCCATTGCGTAAATGTCCTATAGTTGTTTTATCCACTTATCTACTGATGGACATTCGGGCTGCTTCTATATCTTAGTGATTGTAAATAAAGCTGCAATGAATATTGGGGTGCTTATGTTCTTTTGAATTAGTGTTTTGGGTACCTTTGAATATGTTTCCAGAAGTGGGATTGCTGGGTCAAAAGACAAATCCATTTTTAATTTTTTGAAGTATCTTCATACTTCTTTCCACAGCAGCTGCACCAGTCTGCATTCCCAGCAACAATGCACAAGGTTCCCCTTTCTCCACATTCTCACCAGCACTTGTTTGTTAATTTATTGATGATAGTCATTCTGACAGGTATGAGGTGATAGCTCATTGTGGTTTTAATCTGCATTTCTCCGATGATTGGTGACACTGAGCATCTTTTATGTCTATTGGCCATCTGTATGTCCTCTTTGGAGAAGTGTCTATTCACATCCTTTGCCCATTTTTTAATTGGGTTGTGTTTTTGGTGTTGAGTTTTGTAAGTTCTTTATAAATTTGGGATATTAATCCCTTACCAGATGTATCAGTGAATATGTTCTCCCATTCTGTGGGCTGTCTTTTTATTTTATTGATGTTTTCCTTTGCTGTGCAAAAAACTTTTTAGTTTGATGTAGTCCCATTTGTTTATTTTTTCTTTTGTTTCCCTGGGGGAGATATATCCAATAAAATACTGCTATGAGCAATGTCCAAGATTTGGCTTGGATATGTTTTCTTCTATGATTTTATGGTTTTGGGTCTAACATTTAAGTCTTCAA
Source organism: Anoura caudifer (assembly GCA_004027475.1). Classification (NCBI taxonomy): domain Eukaryota; kingdom Metazoa; phylum Chordata; class Mammalia; order Chiroptera; family Phyllostomidae; genus Anoura; species Anoura caudifer. Next base: position 38,404 of record PVKU01002019.1, on the reverse strand, counting down.
TCCATTTTTAATTTATTCTTGTGTATGGTGTAAAAAGCTAAGGGAAGGGGAAGGTTAGGGGGTGGAATGATGAGCAAAAAAGAAAAAGGACTCATGGACAACGGTGATTGCAGGCGGTGGTAGGTGGGCGGGCAGGATATAAGGGGACTAACTGGTAATGGAAATACAATTAAAAAAAATTTAAAGAAAAAATTAGTATAAATATGCCCCATGCATTTTTTGGACATATTTATACTAAAAAAAGTGTACATTGCTTATCTGAAATTCAGATTTAACTGGGCTTCTTATATTTTTATTTACTAATCCAAGCAAACCCTACACTGAGGGATCTCAACATTATCAAACTTAGCACCAGAAAGAGAAGTGGTGCAGAAGCATATCTTTACATGCTTCACCCTTGGTCACTCATTAAAAGTCAGGATGAACAATGTTTCCTTCACTTATGAGCTAATATTACTATATAACTACACCGCTAAGAATGGATTAGCCAATATATTAGTAAATGAATTGAGTTAAGTTTTGAAATTCAAACAGCAGCCTAGATTAAACCAACACACTTCAAAATTGTGGCACATAATGCCAAGAAACTCAATGGCTTAAAAATAACAATCATTTATTTAAAAAAACTCCACAATCAAAAAGCATGCCCTTGGGTGAGGATAAAAAATACAGAGAGAAATAGTATAACCTTTTAAAATAAAAAAAATTATCTGAGATAGTCTTTTTTTCTTAAAGATTTTATTTACTTATTTTTTGATAGAGGGGGAGGGAAAGAGAGAGGAAGAAAAACATTGATGTGTGAAACATCAATTGGTTGTCTCTTGCATGTCCCCTCCCCCCAACAATGGGGAAATGAACTCGCAACCTGCGAATGTGCCCTGACCAGGAATCAAACCAGCAGACTTGGGCTTTGCAGGACGATGCCCAACCAACTGAGCCACATGGGTCAGGGCTATCTGGGATATTCTTAATATTAGAACTTTGTATTATGTTTGGCTAACAAAGGTAAGATATTTTGATTCCTTTAAAACCTTTACTTTGCTCCAAGAAAGAAAAAAAATTCCCACTTGATTTTTAAATAAGCTCATATTCGTGGCCTTTCATACCCTACTGGCAAAAGATTTGACACTCCACTAAAGAAGATACACCAATTGCAAATAAGCACATGAAAAGATATTCAATATCATTAGCCATTAAGGAAATGCAAAATGAAACTATGAGATATAACTACACACCTATGAGAATGGCTAAAATGAAGAAGACTGACAATATGAAATGTTGGTGAGGACATGAAGAACCTGAAACCCTAATACATAGCTTTGGAAGAGAATTCAAAAGTTTCTTAGAGGTTCACGTAATGGAACCTCTAAAAATGGAGCTTGGGCTGCCTACTGCCACAAAAGCCAAACTCATGAGGCAGGTGCTGGCGCAAAAGGAAAGAGATTTACTTAGGTGCCGGAAGACCTGGGAGAATGGTGGACTCCCAGCCCTAAGACCATCTCATCTTCTTCCTCTAACCCACAGATGGTTCTTACAGGGATAGGGAGAGGAGGCCTTTGTTCCCCTGACCAATTATCTTTCTAGCCTTTGGCATGCTCAGTGTAAGATCCTCCCCCTGACACCACCTTGGCCAAGGGGGAAAGACTCCCCAGAGCTCTTATTGTCTGCTCAGGGGCGTTCAACCTGTGGGCCCCACCCCACATGCAGCGCAGGATGGCTGTGAATGTGGCCCAACGCAAAATTTTAAATTTACTTAAAAAATTTTGAGATTTGAGATTTTTTTGTGATTACATGTCACAATGTATTTAATGTGTGGCCCAAGACAACTCTTCTTCTTCTTCCAGTGGGGCACAGAGATGCCAAAAGTTTGGACACCCCTGATCTACAGTAACAATCAAGCAAACATTTATCATGCCATCCAAGAGAAACAAAAATATTATGTCCACATAAAGACTTGTAATAAAATGTTTATAACAACTTATTCATAATAGGCAAACATTGGAAACAACCCAAAATTAATAATCTGGTGAGTGAATAAATAATTAATGATAGTCTGTACAAAGGAATATTACTCAGCAATAAAAATGGTTCAACTACTAATACATGTAACATGGACAAATCTCAAAAGCATTATGTCAAGTATAAGAAACCAGACACAAAGATTGTGTGCTGTATATAATTCCATTTACATGAAATTCAGTGGTTGTCAGGGAATTTGGGAGGAAGAGGTTGACTGCAAAAGGGCATAAGGAAACTTTCTTAAGCTGATGAGAATGTTCTATATCATGGCTGGGATGGTGGTTACATGAGTGTACCTATTTGTCAAAACTCATCAAATTGTACATCTAAAATGGAAGAGTTTTAGTGTATGTAAACTGTAGCTTAATAAAAATGATTATAAAATATAGTGCTGGATTCACACTTTATATCTCACAATTTGTTTTTTAAAAAGTACTTTAAATCAAGCATTCTTAAGTTTTAAATTTAAGCATTTACTACACAACACACAAATTAAGATGCGGGGCAAGTTATCATAGTAAATATACAACTGACATTGTTTTCATCACTTACTGATTCATCTTAAAATTCAAATAAAACCTGAGATTTGCCAAAGCCTGTCCAAATCTGTCAGAGAAAGAAGCAAATTACAAAGTACTACTCATTTAAATTAGCCATAACGAATTTAGATATAAAAATTATTCTCTTTCTGTGTTTCATAATGCATTACAACAGTGAGTTTTTAATTAGCTAAAAACATTTTTTTCAAATTACAACTTTTCAAAATACTTTTGGTAATAAAATTTTTTATTATAAAAAATAAAAGTTTTCAGCAACGAAGATTTCAGTAAATTACTCACAGACACTGAAGATGTAAGGCAACAGTCAAAATTCTGGTGTGGATCCTGCTTTCAGATGCTTTGACAATACTATTGCACTGCTAGTGTAAAGTACAGTAGTGCAATAAAGTCAGAGCATTCGTTAGCAGTATGGTGAAGAAAGGAACACAAAAGTATCTTGCACCAGTTGAAGCCTCAGTGAGAAAAGAATTTAAAGAAGCATTGCCATTTTGGACAGAAGACATACGAAACCTAAAAACATTTATATCAGTGCTAAAAAAAAAAAAGAATTGGACTCCCATATCAAAGTGATATTTTTTGATGACTGATTAATATTGAAATAGAAACATGCATATTGATATAGAAAGGAATTTTGTAAATCTGTCCTAAGCTTTACAAGTTATTAACATGGGCAATGTTAATACCTTAGGACTGATTTTAACAAAACTGGTTGTCATTACTACTAAGGCAAAGTTGCAAAAAATGTTTCTGTTCTGCTGAGATAGGTTGGGTAGTTCCTCCATGATTAACTGCCATATAAAACAAGTCTTTTGAATAAGAACATCAAAGAAGAAAAATAAAAAGCAAAATAATATTTCCCAATCTCCATATACCCAATCTATCTCTGGAATTTAAACTACAATACAAAAAGCACTTACCCACCTTAGGGCTTTTTATCTAGAGTTTGCAGACTTCAGGGAATCAATGTGTCCTAAAGATAACACCCTTAGCTCTTCCTAACTGAATATTATGAAAGAGGATTTTAAATTTTCAGTTATCCCCTAAAACATCTTAAACATAGGAGGGAATCATCTCCCTTTCTTTGGAACTTAAAATCAGAGAAAATAACAATGGGATAATGCAGGGGAGGGGTAGCTAAGAAGTAAAGATTTATGGTTAAAGTACCAGGTTTCCTTGAATTCAAGCCAATTAACATCCTAACCTTCTAACTGACAAGAAACCATTCAAAACTCAGATTTAAGCCCAGAAGTAGACAAATACCCCTGATTAAGTGAGGGAAAAAAGTTAGGGAAATGATTACAATACACAATAAGGTTTTTCCTCTATTAGTAATGTTGACTGTTGCAAACACACTTTCCATTATTTTCATTAATCTTCCCTTAAATGGTCCAGTTCAGCTACCAGATGGATTGAGCCTAGAATAAATGAACTCAGAGTCAGGACAGCTGGGACATGAGTGTCTTGACCTCAAATCCTGGCCCTCAAAATTCAGATATTAGAATATTTCAAGTAAAATTCAGAAGGTTTGTATCAAAAATGATTTACCTTTAGAATCTTAGAAACTAAACTGTTCACGATGCAAGGAATTTAAGAAGACCTGCTTTCTTCTCTTTCCTCTCTTAAAAAGGTTGTTTTAAAAACTACCCCATCATTCAAACATCTAAAAGTTTGAGCCTGGCTACCTCATAATTTTCTAAAACTTACTTTTCAAGATGTACATTAAATCACTTTCCCCTTAAAATAAAATACGCTCAATCTAAAAAACAAAAGTCCTATCAGAATATTGACTCAATATATTGCAAAGTCCAGAAAAGACTTAATTGGTACCTCAAAACGAAACAGCCAACTTCAGGGGGAAAAAACTGTTTAAAGCAAAACTAGTATCATTTTGAATCTCACAATTAGGCAGAAGTATGGATCTGGAGGGAGGAATTCAGAATGGGGGGAGAAGGGCAAGACAATATTAACATTTATGCCTGTTGATGGAATCAAACTACTACAATACTTTAACTTGTATCTGTGTGTGTGTGTGTGTGTGTGTGTGTGTGTGTTAAGACAGTTAATGATAAAAATAACAAAACTCTGAACTAAAAGTTCATTATTACAGGTTTGGAAAGCTGCAGAAAATCCTTTTCTGCCATTTCTCTTCCTCCCTATCTCCAAGCACGCCCCTCCCCCCAAGAAAATTAACACAAAACACCAGGAACAACTGAAAGCTCAAATCGAATTTGTATATGAGGCACTTGCAATTCATTAATACATCAGAAGAAAATATAAGTTACATCAAGGTCCCATATTTTCTGGGAGTGGGAATGGGGCGAGGATGGTATTCAGTTTCTTCCAGGATCATTACACGTGCAGATGTTAACGGGACCCAAGATTCAGCCTGGAGAGAGCGGCACAGCCACAAATGATACCTAAGGAGTACTGCCTGGATATGGCAAGGGGAAGGGGGGGGCGGATTCCGGGTGAAGATTTTGACTTCTTTACTTAGTCTTATTTTTCTTTAACGAAAAACCGACAGGAGCTCAATGACGAGTGAGTCCTCGAAATTCCACGTTTAAGGAAGCCAGCCCAATTAAACAAAATTGGAAACGCAGAGGGTGGAAAGGACTGAAGGTAAAACCAGGGAACTGAGAAGAGAAGAAAAAAAGCGCGGGCGATCAAGCTAGCAGCTAGTGGCCTAGGGACGGAAGGGAGGGGATAAAGAGGACAAGTGAGAGAAGGATCCATAGAAGAAAATTAGGACAGCTCTTCAGCTTGGCGCCCTCGTGCAGGCCACGCAGCAGCGGCAGTCCTTTCCAATTATTCGCCCCCGCCCCCTACTTTCACAAATGAATGAAACTAGGCAACTCAAGAGCAGGGTGCCTTCTTCCTCGTCCCAATCCGGCCAGTGCTCCAGGAAAAGAGCTCAGGATTCAGGTGCCCATCGCTTGCTCCCCCACCCAAGGACTGCCTGCCCGCTTTGGGCCCAACAAAAACTGATCTAGGGGCTTTCTTGGCCGCTAGGAAGTTGAGCACGCAAGTCTAGCATCCTTTCTCAGACTTTCAAGCCCGCCTTGGAGGATGCGAACAGTTCAGCCTCGAAGGGATTTCTCTCCACCACATTCCGTTTACCTCACCCAACCCCACCCTCCATCCCCTTTTTCTGGAGTGTGAACGACCTCTCCCCTTCTTGGGGCGTTTTGGGACCATTCCAGTTATATCTTTTCGGTGTTAATACAAACATCTACACAAGCTACAGCTCCATGAGGGGCGGAAAGGTGAGGGCAAGGAACAAAAAATTCCAATGGCCCCACACCCTCAGCATCTCCCGCCATTTCCCTCACCAGTTTCCCGGATGTAACCCCTTCCCCCCGCGGCGGTTAAAAAACCAGGCGGCGGCGACTCCCTTTGGTGCAGGGGGAGGGAACTCAGATCTGGTCCAGCCTCCGCCTCCCAGGGTTTCCGGCGACTCCAAATTGCGTCCCACTTTGGAAGCCATCGGGGTAAAAATAAACCAGCCAGTAGATCTCCTTCACTTTACACTCACCATCAATTCCAGCTTATCGACCTCCTCCTCCATGTTGAATAGTTGACATTCCTCAGGCCGCGGCGCCGCTTAAGCCGCAAACCATACTAGCACTGAGGGTCCCTATTGGACAGCTGTCACTCAACATCTTGCACTCATTGGCTCCTCCGCTTCACCGGTGCCCGCCCATTGGCGACTTGGTAACGCCTTTTCTCTTGAAACACGTTTTCCTGTTGGACAAAGACACAAAACGCCTCAGAAAGATTGGCTGATGCACTCTTACTTTTTTCCATTGGTTGCACCCTCATCTCTACTTTCAATTTCATAGTTAGGGCTCAGAAGATAAGATTAGGATTGGTGCAAAGGGAAAAAGAGCCAACCAGTTATAAAGAGGCTTCCACAAACGACTTAGGGGAAGTGACACACCTTCTTTCCTCTCCTCCTCCCTTCGCTCCCGCCTTCTCCTTATTCATACCAGAAGCGCCTCAGCTCTGATTGGATGGAGCGTGGTGCTGTATCAGCCAATCACAAGCCAGTTTGTGCTCGTACGTCACTGGGAACACTATTCCTAGAGAGACCATGGCTACGATTGGTCCCTTCACCATAAGGTTTTAATTTTGAATTTTTCTTCATGGCGAGGGCGAGGCCACTGCCTGGACTTCATCTAATCCCTGGGCTCTTAGACTAGTAAGTGCAGGGATACTTTTGTTACCCGGGCTCGCGTCTTCCATGGCTGGGCCTGTTGCTGCTTGTATTCTTAAGGTTTACGGAGGTGGGGACGTTAGCTGGACTCGGAGGGGAGCTGGAGCGGGGCAGACGTTTGAGGCGGTTAAGAAGTGGTATGCCGGGTTCCAACCTAACCATGTATCTATTTTTTTAATCCTTACCCGAGGATATGTTTATTGATTTTAGAGAGAGGAAAGGAAGGAGAGAGAGAAACATCGATCGGGTTGCACCCTACCGGGGATGGAACCTGCAACCTAGGTATGTGCCCTGACCGGGATCAAACCCACTAACTTTTGGTGTAGGCGAGGATGCTACAACGAAATGAGCCACTGGGCCAGGGCGGTGCAGGTTCTTTTTAATTGGCCTTAAAATCTTTTCAAAACAAGGGACGTAAAAAGGAAGAATACTTTACAGTTTTTAAAAAAATCGGAAAAATGCTTTGAGTAATCATGAAAGAATGAGCTTCTACCTAGGATTGGCAATTGGAATCTTACCTAATCCAGCAAAAAGAATTGTATGTCTCATTACTCTTTTGGAAAGGGGACAAGTATACGTATTTTAAACTCAAGGAAGACTGCTGTATGTATTTTCATTGTATGATTATCCTCTATAGAGTATCTAATACTTTTAAATAAAGCAGTGATGATAAAGACAAACCTTAGCTTGCTTGAGTCCTTTGTCCTGTTTGAGGTAGGAATTATCTTCAATTTTTGATAGACCTGTGATTATTTTTTAATGGAACATTAATTTGAGAATATCTCAAACTGCACCATTTGACACTTACAAATTTGACATAGTCTCTAAATTCTCTGCATGTGCTAATTACTGTAGTTAATTAGAAGGCTATTAGAGTGACCTAGAGCCCAGGTTTCTCCCTCCCTCTCTCTCTCTCTCTCTCTCTCTCTCTCTCTCTCTCTCTCTCTCTCTCTCACACACACACACACACACACACTACACACAGCCAGAGAAGAAAGAAGAGAAAGTATGATTTAGTTCTTAGACTTTTTTCATTGAAAAATAATCTCCAAAATGACATCAGCTTTCATATGGCTCTTGAGAAATTTGAATGCATGGGCATTGGAACAACCACCAGGAAAGAGCTAGAGATGGCCCAGTTCCAGTTCCAGAATGGTGGAATTCTATTTTTCAAGCTAATAATACATACCAACGGTTAACTGTCAACTAACATTGACAGATACAAGGTCTATCATTGTTAGAAACAAACAAAATATGGCAGTCCTCTGAATTATCTCCCTACAATCCTGACTCCCACTTGCCAAAGGCAACACTATCCACTCTTGTAGATATTTACCTCTTTCTGGCATTTACCTCCGTGTTTCTAAATTACATGCTTATAATACTGTTTCTCTCTCTCTTTTTTTAATTTTAGACATATAAATTTAGACACCTACTGATTTCTACTTTATCTTTCTACCCAATATACTTAAATCATCATTTTTGAATAAACATTCAATGCTTACACTATTAAATATTGTGTAATAGGGGAACATATAGTATTACTATGATTATATTTTTCCGTGTACAACTTTTTCCTAACCATTTTTATATGCTTATTTTTCAAGCACTTAGCAGTAATTTGGCCACAACTTTACAAAAGTACAGGCAACTCCTCTAGAATGGAGAACTACATTAGGAAATTTATCTATTTCCTTTTTTTTTTCTTAGAGACATTGCTACTGAAGCCCTCTGTTACCCCTACTCACTTCACTGGCTATGTCCACTCTAAGCCAGGGGTCAGCAAATTACTGTTTTTATAGTCTCATAAAAAAAGAATGGGTTTACAACTTGTAATAGTTGGGAAAAAAGTCAAAAGAATAATATTTTGTGACATGAAAATTATATGAAATTCAGACTTCAGTAGGCATAAATAAAATTTCTTGGAACACAGCCACATGCATTTGTTTAAGAATTGTCTGTAACTGTTTTGGTGCCACAGCGGCAGAACTGAGTGGTTTTAACAGAGACCACATGGCTTGTACAGCCTAAAATATTTATTATCTGGCCCTTTACAGAAGAGGCTTGCTGACCCCTGTCCTATGCCTACTTCAAAGTTGTCTTCCCAGGACTTGTGGTCACCATTATCCTGAAAATTCCCATTAGTTATCTTAATTCTGTTCTCACACTTGACTGAAAGTTTGGCCAGGTATAGATTCTAGGATGGAAAACACTTTAGAATTCCAGTGTGGCTGTTGAAGACTGATGCCTTTCTAGTGTTGGTCCTCTCCGTATTTGGACTTTTTCCCCCTTCTGGAAGATTTTAGAATCTCTTTATTTTTGGTGTTCTAAATGATAGCCATAGATAATATGAATGTTGGTTGATATTTTTGTTTATGGAGTAAGAGAACAGCAGAACACAAAGGTTTACGTTAGACTTCACTTTAGTTATGTAAGCCACTTCTTTGATGAGTCAGATAGTAGTTTCCAAATACTGGAATAATATCCCTCAATTGTTTGTGCTGTTCACAATGTAATGACCACAGACAAGACACGCTTTTAAGTTTAATCTGCTTTATTAACATTCTTAATAATCAACAAAATAATAAATCAAGCCCTAATTTGTAGTGGTGTAAACACTCTTATCATGGCCAATTTCAAGTTTCCAATGTGAAATGGCTGTGGAGTTTGGGGAAAAAATGAACAGCAATACAGCATTCTATGGCATTTTTTACTATAGTGGCACAATAAGGTAAACAACCTCAAAAGTATAGATAATAGTTATATTCATAGAAATCATTTGGAAGTGATGCGTTTTGCATAGATTTTTTTTTTAAATACATTATCTAATTGTAAGTTTACAGAATTTAATTTTAAGAGTGGATGTGTTAATAACTGACTTGCAGACTTCCCGAAAGTGTAGCAGTTGCCAACTCCAGGGCACCATTGGCGTGGAGGTAAAGATGTGGAGTCAGTCCACCAAGTTAAACCGGAATGTCCAACTCCTTTGTAAAGTCTACTTTCATAGCTTAGACGTTGGTGAATGTAGGGAAAAAAGGAAGTGGGAGGCAGGAAGCCAGTTCTCTATGTTAGACATCAAGGGTAGAGGGAACAGAATGGGGAGGGCTGCAAAGGGGCAGATGGGAGACAAGGAAGGGGAGGTTTCCATGGAAGACTTGGATTCTGGGGATCTCAACCAGTGAACTCGGAGCCTTGGATAGAAGTTGCCAGTTACATTTCTTCATTCATGGGCGTGGATTCGGTGACGTTTATTTAATGTTATTTTCAACAAGTCACAACATTGCCGCTTCTTCCAATGCGTTCCCAAAATATCTACATTCAGAGTATTTTTATTTTGTGTCTCCCCCCCAAAAAATCAATCCTTTTGACATCCCTTGTATTTAATTGTCCCTGCTTGACCAACCCCCATTATTTCAACAGAAAGAAAAAGTGGTATAATAAAGTTGAAATTGTTGGCAGTGAAATGGCACCAGGTATTAGACAAGTGGAGTCAGACCGGACCTTGGTTCATCAACCTCAGTACTTCAGTTCTAGCTAAGAAAGAATTCAGAGCCAAGACAAACTACAAGAGAAGGTTTATTTAGAAAGTCACAAGGGTGGAAGAAGTAAGCCATAGAAGAAATTGGGCTCAGAAAGCAAGTTACAGAGGCAAAAGAAGGGCCCTTGGAGCTTAGGAGAAAGACCTGGAAGGCTGTAGGAAAAGGTGCTGGCATGCTCCACAGAGAGAACCACATCGCAGCTGGTCATGATGTCAGCGTGGTGGGCGTTACTTTGCCTGTTTTTTGCTGCTTTTCTGGGCCTGGAACTGAAACACAACTGAGGCTTATGTGTTATCACTAGGGCTTAATGCTTAGAGGGTGGTGGTATAAGGGTTTGTTTGTATGGGGAGTTGTTGAGGTGATTCCCCTGCCCCTTGCTCCTCCTCTAAGGGGGTTCTGAAACCACATGACTACTGCTATGCCCGAGGAGGAAAGGTCAGGGGGTTTAAACCCCAGCACCAGCAATATGCTAGGGAAGGAAAAGTCACCCTGGGAGTGAAGCACGGTCCTTGTTTTCCCAGTGTTTTCCGTTGTTTTCCACCCTGGTGACTGTACCTGGCCCATCGTCCTTGATCCGCTCATGCCTGTCTAACTGCCCACCACAGAATCAACTATTTTTTAGTGTGTCTTTCAAGCCTCTAAGAACTAAGGAACATGCTCTGTTCATGCTCTGAGACTGGGCAATTAGTTCAATAAGATGCTATTAAGAATCTTTACTCCTAGAAGGCTGTTGATGTACACACTGTCACATATTGCCATTGGGGTGCCCTCTGCCAAGTCCAAAGCTCTTAAAGTTATCCCCACTTCTCAGTTTTTACAACGCACTGCAGGCTCGGGGTAGGTTCCTTCTTCAGTCAATGGAATCTGAGAGCAGAGGAAGCTTAGAGCTGCATACCAAGTGCTGGAAGGTTACCGGGTGAACAAAAGTGAAATGAATGTATTTTTAAAGGCCAATTGTTCCTATTCAAATGTAAGTTTGAACGGAAGGAGGCCCAGCCCTTGAGATCATTTTTAGTCCAGCTACTTGAACAAAGGCATCTTTGTTCCTCAAGGAGCTACAACTAGCTAAAACCTGGGAGGGCCCCTGGAACTTCACATCAAGCTACCTCTAACTTAATTTTCTTAAGAAAAGAATCCAGAATGAAATATAAATATACTAGATAGCTAGATTGTTTTAAACAATGCTTTAAAATAAATGTTTTAAAACATCCATGTTTTAGATTTGGGGTAATTGTTATTTTGTATACCGCCTACTAATCTGTCACACTGCACTACATTGAAGAGATCAGGGTCTTTGGAGACCGACAGGTCTGGACTCAGTACAATGCATTATTGCATTACATTGGGCAAATCATCTAACCTTTCTAACCCTTGGTTTATTCTTGCATAACAGTAAGAATAAAAATCCTCTCCCTTAGGGATAATATCTTGTAGGAGAGAGAGGATTCACTGAGAAAACGTATGTGGAGGTGCCTACAAGTAAATGGGCATTCAGTAAATGGTTGATTTTCTTCTATTACCAACTCCACCTATTACAGTGGATGCTCAGTAAATGTTCCTGGCAAAGTTAATTCCTTTGAGTAACATATCATTATCCAACTATTGCTATTTTCTCTGTTACAAAGAAAGGGAAAGTCACTGAACTTAATGAAGAAAAGCAAGACAATCAAAACACAATTAGTAACGTAATGCCAAAGCCAAGGTCTCTCCAGCAATTGTTTAAATGTGGGTTTAAATTCTTCTCTACATCAGAAGACTTCTGGGATGCTGGTAGTGACCTATCTCCTAATCAAGGTGGTGGTTACAGGGTGTGTTCTAGTTTACTTTGTGATAATTCATTGAACAATACACTTAAGATGTGTACATTTTCTATATGTATATAGTATTCTTCAAGAAAAAAATGTTGAGTGTTTTTTCTCTACAGAAATCATGCTTAAGTTCAAACAACAAAGAAGAAAGCTGAAAACAAAAGCAAAAAGATTATTGAAAAAAAGAAAAGCCTCTCACTTTCAGTCCAAGCTAATTACACCTCCTTCTCCACCACCGTCACCGGAAAGGTAAGGCATAATGTGGGATAGAGAAAACATTTAAAATCCCATCAGTTTAGGATAAAGTTATGGATATAGCAAATGAAAATACAGAATGTCCAGTTAAATTTGAATTTCAGATAAACAATGAATATTTCTGTATTGTCTCATGCAACTTTATAATATACTAAAACATATTCATTATTTATCAGGAATTAAATTTTAACTGAGTTTCCTTGAATTTTGTGTGGCAGCCATAGCTTAAGAGTTCAAATTGTTGACGGGAGAGACCTGGTTCTTCTTGCTAATGCCTGTAAAGAATTACAGATCAGCAAATCTATTAGCATGTAATCAGTTTATTAATGACCCATTCCCATGGAAGAGAACGGGACTGGGTAGAGTAGGGGGTGAAAGTTTCAGGGCAAAGCAGGGCAGCAAAAGTAAGAGCAGCTGAAGACCAGGGTGGCAAGCCAGGTGAGCGCCCCAGAGCCCGAGGGAGAGAGAGAGAGGGAGAGAGACACCTTTGTTCTGAGGACTTATATAATTGGTGGGATAGGAGAAAAAAGTTACATATTGATTAATGGATAAATGCAGTGCCAGCTTCCCTGGGGGAATGTGACTACCCAAACTCAGGTATGTGTGGGGGTCTATCAGCCTGAATCCTTATCTTGCTCCAGACTCCATTTGTTCATCTTGCTGTAAAACAAATATGTGACAGGAGGCAGTTAATTAAATTGGGGCACTTTCCAAAATTATTTATGGGCTCTTTCTGTAAGCATCAGGGACTCCCTCGTAAAACAGATAGTGACCAGAGGTAGACAATTAACCAAAGTTGTTTTATGGGCTTCTTCTTTGAGCACCATGGACCCTCTCCCTCATTCCAGGCCTTGGGATAAAAGCACAGTTTCAAGACTTTCTTTCCCAGATAGTGGAAATGCTACATAGAATTTCCAGAACTTCCCTTCTTTCTTGCTAATGTAGTGTTTCTTGTGATGTTGGAACACCTGGCGATATTACCAGACCAGGCTCAGGACTACTGAGTTAGCATGTGAGGCGTGTCTCCTTCCTCCTCCCTGCCTCAGTTTACTATTTAATGTACCTAATTCTTAGAAGGCATTTCCTGGCAATCAGGGTGCTAGGTGCTGGCCAGTAACCGTATTGCAGTCTCAGAGTTCTTCCTGTGCTGTCTCCTGCCTCCAAATGAAGTAATCATTTAATCACAAGGAATTGTGTTAAAAGTACACAGTAACTATCTTCTCTTTTCCTAGTCAATTTAATTGCATAAAAATGGTAACGAAGCGTTGAAAGAGGGGTATAAGACTAGCATTTAAAGCTTAGTTTGGTGAAGCTTGGTCAGTTACTCACTGGGACTCAGGGCTTATATGTGTTGTTAACATACTTTGTACATTTTGTTGTTATAGCTGTCTTTGCAGAAAAATTTAAAACAAACTGGACCTCAAAAAAAAGCAGTAATCATATCATCCTCTTCTCTATCTTACCCGAATATGGGGAAAGCCACCTAACTGGTCTTTCTGCTTCCGCCCTTGGCCCCTCTGCAGCGAGACTGTTAAAATCGTGTTGTGTTGCTTCTCTCCATAAAGCTCTTCAATGCCTTCCTCTCTCAGAGTAAAAAGTAAAGTCCTTTGTATGAGCCACAAGGCCTTTCTGATTTGACTCTGACATTGTTTCTTCATCCTCTTCCCTTCCTTTTCTCCCCTCAAGTCATCCTGGCCTCCTTGCTATTCCTCAGAGCACCTCAAGCTCCCGTCTCAGGGCCTTCGCACTTACCGTTGCCCCTGGCACAATGGTCTTCTCCCAGGTTTTTGCGCTGCTAGCTTCTTTACGTCCTTTAGGTTTTTTCTTCCCAAAAGTCCCCCTCTCAGTTCGACTTTCCCTGGCTCCCCTGTCTACAGTATCACCTCCATCCAACATGTCACATTTCCCCTTCTCTTGCTTTATCTTTTTCTCATTAGTATTATTCACTAACAATCCAAATGTGCTATTTATTTATTTATTTATTTACTTACTTACTTACTTACTTACTTACTTATTTTTTACCTTCCTTCCATGAGACTGTAAACTCCATGAGGGTCGGATTTTTGCCTGTTTTGTTCATTACTGAATCCCTGATGCCTATTTACTTACTATTTTATTTATTACTGTTGATTTACTCAACAAATATGTGTTGCATATGTGAATTCCAGAATTCTAGAATTTACTGAAGGATTTGACTTTTGTTTTCCTCTGTTCCTGACTTGTACTATAAAACCAGCTTGTCGTTTACTTAAAGGCTATAATTCCAGCTCAGGAGTTTTAAAAATTTATTTGGTTTTGTCCTACAGAGTGATTATTTCTTCCACAAATATACCCCTTAGCAGAAGCTGGCTAAGATCATCCTGGAGCTTCACATTTCCAAGTATCAAAGATGCGGTAAAACTTTGGACGAGGAGGGTATGGTCTCTATACAACTGGTGCCAGAACTACACAGCCCAGGTATGGGTCCAACGGACCTGTTTTCAGCAGTATGGTTGGTTTTTCTACACACTTGCTCTGTGCGTGTGCTAGGTCAACATGGCACTCAGGCTAAGCTCAGATGGGATGAGATTATGGGGTCACCTCCGCCTTTGTTTGTATAAAACATACATCAAACCACTTTCTTGTCCTCTTTCCTTGTCCTTATCTTACTGCTCATCAGAGTCAGGCTTGTGTGTTTTTGAATTTTAGAGTTTAGAAGTATTGAAAGACGCCATCTTTCCTTCCTGTTTCTGCCACCAAGAACTTGATAGTCTGAAACAACGGTTTTGCATTTTGGAAAGTGAATTGTGCAAGCTCCAGGAAGCACTGAAGGTTAGTATTGTCAAATAAAACACAAATCTGGAATTAGGTAAGGAGGAAAGGGGTTGTCTCCCGTAGGAATTGCAATGTGCTTTCGCTAGAAGAAGGAATGACTGTAGGAGAGGGCTAGTCCTGGACCTGCTTGCTCTCAGATCTGTTCCGGAGCACTCTGAGGCTCTGCCACGTATTGCAGGGATGCTGGCCCCTGGAGGCTCCGTTACCCACACTGACGCCTATAGGCCATATTTCCCAAGCTCCATGTCACCTGGTTCCTGGTTGTGCTGGGCTAATGGTAGACACTGATGAGAGGCTAGAGGGAGGGAGAAGATGGGGTGTTTTTCCCTTTCATTCTCTGTGTTGGGCAATTTTTCCAGCAGTAGTTCTAGTTGTCTCCCAAATTCCAGCTCCCACAAGGTAAGTCTACCACATTGCTTGATTCTCTGGGATAACCTAGCTCCAGAGATCTGGTTCTACTGCTTGCTCTTTCCTTTGTCCCTCCAGTCTCAAGGAATTCGTAACTTTCTGCCGTTGCTAATTTCTTGGCTGCCTCCCTATCCCCTGTGTGCTTCTCAAATCTTCCATCGACAGTGGAACCAACTGCCTACATTACGTTCCCCCTCTCTGAAATGTCATGGTGTTTTTATTTTCTGGACTGATATAGGCAGAAAAAAAACCCTATAAATATCCACCCTCTCCAAACTCTCCTAAGCAAGGCTTCTATTCTCGATACCCAAAACTCAAAGAATAAACATCACACTCATTGGTTTGTAGAGAAGCTTCTGAGGTTATATCCCTGCTCCCAGAATTTGTACCTCAAAATGAACTAGCCAAAGATGGGAAGGCAAATCACCTCACACCCCGAGGCCCCAGTTTCATCATCTATAAAACGGGAGTGATGCCATCTGCAGGGGGCTGAATGGTGGCCTCCAAAAAGATGTGTCCAAGTCCTAATCCCTGGAACCTGTAAATACTACTGTATTGGGGGGAAAAGGGGTCTTTGCAGGTAAAATTAAGGCTTTTGGGATGAGGAGATCAATCTGTATTACCTGGGTAGACCCTAAATCCAATGGCAAATGTCCTTATAAAAGAGACACACAGGGCAGAGCACAGAAAAGGAGGAGCAGTAGGACCACCAAGGCAGAGATCAGAGTGATACGGCCTCAGCCAAGAAACGCTGACAGCTACCAGAAGCTGGAAGAGGCAAGGAGTGGGTTCTTCCCTAGAGTCTTGGGAGAGAGCGCAGCCCTTGATTTTGGACTTCTAAGCTCCAGCACTGTAAGAAAATGAATTTTGATTATTTTAAGCCACCAAGTTTGTGATAATTTGTTACGGCAGCCACAGGAAACTAATACACCATCTTACTTCATAGGGTCATTGTATTTGTTTGCTAGGGTTGCCATGACAAAGTAGCACAGACTGAGTGGCTTGTACAGCAGAAATTTATTTTCTCACAGTTCTGGAGGCTGGAAGTCCAAGATCAAGATTGGGTTGAGTTATTCTTCTGAGGCCTCTCACTTTGGCTTGCCCTCTTACTGTGTCTTCAAATGGTTTTTTCACTGTGCACATCCATCCCTGGTGTCTCCTGTATAGTCACACTTCCTTTTTTATAAGGACAGCAGTCAGGTTGGAGGCGAGCCCACCCTGACAGCCTTATTTTAACTTAATCCCCTCTTTAAAGACCCTATCTCCAAATACATTCTGAGGTACTGGGGACTGAAACTTCAACACATGATTGGAGGAGGGGGTGTACAAAATTCAGTCGATATAGTCACATTACAGCCCATGGCCTTTTTATCAATTCCTTAAATATACAGTATTCTTGGCTGCTAAGTATTTTCCCCTCTGAATCCCTGAGAGTTCCCTGCTAGGAACTCTCTTTCCCCGGTCCTTACCTGCCTTCGTATGGTAAATCTCAATTCATCCTTGAGATTATGGCTAAATGTCACTCCCTGGGCTTCTCATTCTTCATGCTCTCAGCACCCTTCATTACTCTGACTGAATTATTATTTTGCTTGGTTTTGAGCACCTTTGTGTGTGTTTAACGTCTGTGTTCCTCACCAGACTGTCAGCTCCATGAGGTGGCATTCATACTATGGACTCACATTGACCCATAGTATGAATGAATAAATGAATGAACAAATGAATTAGTAATAATGAGAAAATATTACGAAGCACATGGTATACCGCGAAAGTATTCAAATTAGCAGCTATTCTTTTAATGATTCTCAGCTGCAAGAACCAAATTCATCTGTTATTCCTTGATTAAATGTAATGTCTTCTTTCAGACTATCTCAGAAAGCTCTTCCTGTCCAAGCTGTGGTCAGACCTGCTACATGAGTGGTAGACTTACAGATGTGCCTGCCGGTGCTCTAGCCGCCCCTGGAGAATCTCGGGCTGTACTTCCTGCCACACTGCCACAGCCAGCTGGCCCGCTTTCTCCTCCTCCACCCCTGCCACCTCCACCACCTCCACCTCCTCCTCTGCCTCCACCTCCTCCACCCACAGCACCTTTGCTGCTCAGAAAATCCAATCTCACTAAAGCACTTCAGGTAAAAAGCAATCTAGTAAAGGTGTGTTTTGGTCAGTGTGTAATGGAGGAGTAAAGACAGGTGGCCCTTTAAAGCTGGACTAAGGACTTTGACAGGAAAGCTATATTTTTTATGACCCTATATCTTAATCACATCAATTATTGTGTTTATAAAAACTCAGTCCACTGGGAACTCACAAAAGCTGGATATAAAAATGAAAGTGATTGGATTTTTTTTTTAAGGATACGTGAATGAAACTCAGTAGAGTAGGAGATTTCTGTTGGTTTCTCAGCATACCTTTTTTTTTTTCTTCAACTAAACCATTTAGTTTCCCTTGAAAACTGTCAGCATGTCTTTTTACCAAAAGGAAGACCTCCTTGGGAAACCAAAATAAGAACAGAGGATGGCTTAGTGAGTGAACTCAGAATAAGAAGAGGTGGCGGATCCTAAGTACAGTGCGATCAGGCTGGAGAACCAGTCTTTGTTAGATTTACTTATCTGCCAGGGGGACTGGAATATTTGTGAATCACTAAAATGGGTGTGGCCCTGTTTTAAAATCTGCTGAATCTTCACTGGAGATAATGGCTGATTTATAATGGCTGAGTTAAAGGCAGAGCCTATTGCTATACTTGCCCTAATGTATACCTCTCTAACTATATATTTTTGCTCCGTGGGAACTGAGTCTTCTTTTTATGTAGTTCACTTTGATCCGAGGAACTACTTCAATTCCTGACTTATTGTAATGACTCCTGAGAAGACGCGTGGTTGCAGGGAACTAGTCCATCTCTCATTATCCAAGCTGTACCTTATGATGAATGCTTTCAATAGCCTTAGTATCTTTGGGTACTGAAAACGGTATCATTCTTGGTTGAGTGAAAAGAATTTGGTAGGTTCGTAGGGTAAATAAGAGTTAACTTTTAACTCCAGGCCTTTAAAAACTACATTTGGATTTGCATTTGACTAGGTGTCATGGATCCAAATTCAATTCTAATCTCTCCATGTATTTTAAGGCTGGACCATTAAAAAAAGATGGACCTATGCAGATAACAGTTAAAGATCTACAGGCTGTCAAACTAAAGAAAACACAGAGCTTCGATGAAAGGAAGAAGGTATGATATCATTGGCCACACACACAGCCTTTCAGCTATTAGCCTGGTTGTCCTTTTATAGAAAAAAAATATACAAGCCTTATGTATAGAAGCTGTTCCAAGGTAAGTACTTGGTGTCTTACTTAAGTAGTTGTGGATCTCTGCAAGGAACTATGTAGATTCCAAAGTTATTTAGTTAGGCCATTTTATGTACCAACCATTAGTCTGAAAGAAGTAGAGACATGCTAGTACTTTGAAGCCTTAGAGTAAAAATTTGAGTGGAGTAGTGGATATATCTTATACATACTCGGTACTCAAATATACACTGTTTTAGCATGTCTACATTTCGAATATTTTTAATGTGTTTTTAATAACATCTCATTTTGCCATTAAAGCTTGTTCTGTCAACAAAGGCACGGAATCCACTAGTTACGGTCTCTGACCTGCAGCGTGTCACCCTGAAGCCCAGCTCCAAAGTGTCGTCAACTCGAGTCACACATGTCTTAATGTAAGGAGTTACACCATGTTACTATGCTCTGCCACTACTTAGTGAATGATTTTTTTTGCCTTTTTTCTAACTTTAACAATTATATATGCGTACTGTAGAAAAAATAGTATCTACCAAAAAGTTTAAAGAAAACAAAAATCATCCAAATATATAAGTGTATCATTGAAGATTGCTACTGTTAACAAACTGCTATTTATCACTGCAATCTTATTCTAGGGACATAATCTATTGTTTATTATAAGATATGCCATTGATTTAATAATAGACTTTGAGGGGAAAAATACTATTGAGAATTTTAGTAACTTATACCTCACTAAAATAAATTTTAAAACAGCTCAACTTCAGAAATAATAAAATATGAAAACTAGTATATCTTAGAATCAAGGAAATATAAGGTATACATGTGCATAATCATACTGTAGAGACAGTTATGACTTTTTTCCCAGTCAGTGTATCATGAGCTTCCCCCATCTCATTAAACATTAGTTTAAAACATCATTTGACTTCCTTAATATATACAGTTTATAATATGTAAATTTCATGGATAAAATCCTGTTTTGAGACATTTAGGTTGTTTATGATTTTTTATTTCTGTAACTCTTTTTTTAAATATAGTTTATTGATTATGCTATTACAGTTGTCCCATTTCCTCCCCTTTATTCCCCTCTACCCTGCACACCCCCTCCCACCCATTTTCCCCGCCTTTAGTTCATGTCCTGGGTCGTACTTATAAGTTCTTTGGCTTCTACATTTCCTATACTATTCTTAACCTCCCCCCATCTTATTTTCTACCTACAATTTATGCTACTTATTCTCTGTACCTTTTCCCCCCTCTCTCCCCATCCCCCACTGATAACCATCCATGTGATCTCCATTTCTGTGATTCTGTTCCTGTTCTAGTTTTTTGCTTAGTTGGTTTTTGTGGGGTTTTTTTAGGTTCCATTTGTAAATAGCTGTGAGTTTCTTGTCATTTTAGCGTTCAAAATTTTGATCTTCTTTTTCTTAGATAAGTCCCTTTAATATTTCATATAATAAGGGCTTAGTGATGATGAACTCCTTTAACTTGATCTTATCTGGGAAGCACTTCATCTGCCCTTCCATTCTAAATAATAGCTTTGCTGGATAGAGCAATCTTGGACGTAGGTCCTTGCCTTTCATGACTTGGAATATTTCTTTCCAGCCCCTTCTTGCTTGTAAGGTTTCCTTTTAGAAATCAGCTGATAGTCTAATGGGAACTCCTTTGTAGGTAACTTTCCTTTTCTCTTGCTGCTTTTAAGATTCTCTCCTTATCTTTAATCTTGGCTAATGGAATTCTGATGTGCCTTGGTGTGTTCCTTCTTGGGTCCACCTTCTTTGGGACTCTCTGAGCTTCCTGGACTTCCTGGAAGTCTATTTCCTTTGCCAGATTGGGGAAGTTCTCCTTTATTATTTGTTCAAATAAGTTTTGCACTTGTCGCTCTTCCTCTTCCCTTTCTGGTACCCCTATAATTCGGATGTTGGGACGTTTAAAGATGTTCTGGAGGTTCCTAAGCCTCTCCTCATTTTTTTGAATTCTTGTTTCTTCCTTGTTTTCTGTTTGGTCATTTCTTTCTTCCTTCTGGTCCACTCCATTGATTTGAGTCCCAGTTTTCCTCCCATCACTATTGGTTCCCTGTGTGTTTTTCTTCTTTTCACTTATTGTAGCTTCCATTTGTTCATCTAATTGCCTATAAAAATTATTATATCACCTTATTCTCCTATCAACATCTACTATTATTTTTTAATGTACCAAATAGACTACTTTTACTTTCTAGGATGTTGCCTATAAAAATGACTGCTTTGCTTTGGGAAAAATGATAAAATCTATCAAGTTCTAACTTGAATGCCTTTATTTTATCAGTACTCCTGGTAAAAGTCAGACAGATCTGCGGAAACTACTTAGAAAAGTCGATGTAGAAAGGTAATACACTCTCTTATCTTTATGCATTCTAAATCCACTTGATAATTGGTATAAAGCACAGTTTCTAATATTTTCATTACCTTTGCAGGAGCCCAGGGGGGACCCCACTTACCAATAAAGAAAATATGGAAACAGGAACTGGACTGACCCCAGTAATGACACGGGCCTTGAGGAAAAAGTTTCAGGTAAGCCTTAAGGGGAAAAAAATTTTTTTTGGTGTCTTTCTTCAAAATCATTGATTTAGAATCATAATATAAGCAGCTTTCTTAATAATAATAATTTTTAAATCGCACTTTATGCTTTACAAAATACATACTTAGGCTTCATAAAAATCTATATGCGATGGCAAGGATT
This sequence comes from Anoura caudifer, assembly GCA_004027475.1. Classification (NCBI taxonomy): domain Eukaryota; kingdom Metazoa; phylum Chordata; class Mammalia; order Chiroptera; family Phyllostomidae; genus Anoura; species Anoura caudifer. Next base: position 16,794 of record PVKU01002019.1, on the reverse strand, counting down.
ATCATCTTTACTTTAGCAATGACTGTCTGTTTTTTAAAATTCCTTTATTAAGTATTGATTAAACACTTCCTATATGCCAGGCACCGTGCTGCAGAACCAGGGATACAGTGGCAAGCAAAACAGACACAGATGTACTGTTTTGGAGCTTTCAGTCTAGTGGCAAAGATAGATATTAATCAAATAATCACATATATGAATAATTTTGCACTGAAGTAAGTGCTGTGAGGGAAAGGATTCTTTGGGAACCCATAGAGGAACTTGATCTAGCCTGGCTGATTTAGGAAGGATTTCCTTAGGAAGTGATGAAGTGAGACGGAAGGGTGCCCAAGGGGTGTGGGGGTGGGTCCCCCATGGATGTCATGGAACAAAGAGGAATTGTGGCCTATCAGAGGAACTGAAAAGTGGCCAGTATGGCTGTAACAGAGAGAGCAAGCTTGACAGACAGGGATAGGGATATGGCTAGGAGTCGGATCATGCAGAGTTCATAGGAAAATGTCTTGTCAGCTCTTTTGTCTTCTACATGTGTGCCCACTCACCAAAATCCAGGACATCAGCTTGCCTGTGTGAGGTTTTTCTGCGCCCTGTTTGTCTCTGTCATGTCCCTGGTCATCAAATCTGTAGGGAGAAGCCTTCCTTCTGCCACCCCTGCTAGAGTGTGGGGACACAGGGCTGCTGGCCTCTTTGGCTATGAAGCTTACATTTCTGTGTCCCTCTGGCAGCAGAGACACACCACAGAACTCCACTTCTGACATTCTCCACCGCAACACTGTCCTCCCTTCTTTTCCTCGTTAAGCGTCAGTGCCTTTGGCAGGACAGCTTGGTCTCCCTCTTGCCAATTCAACATGGTCATCCTGGGCATTACACAGCACTTTTTGGAGCTGTGGCCAGATTCCTTTCCTCCTCTTGGAGCATCCAGTAGGAATCTACCCCCAGATCGCCTTCCTTGCTGATACCACAGATTGTGGAGGGCAGGGGTTGAGAGCAGTGGCCTCCCTAAAGGACTAAGCCCCTTTTCCTTGTTCAGCTCTAGGATCTTTTTTTGTCCAAACCCTACCCCATAACTACTGTAGTGGGCTGGGTGATGTAGAAACAAATAAAGATATAATAAATAATATATCCACATACTGAGCAACAACATCAAAAATCACATGTGGGATCTATACTATACATGTGCTCCTCAAATGTCACTTACTAGGAGGATGTCTAGTAACACCTGTTGTTGAGCATCAAATGACTTTTCCTACCCAGCCCTTGGGCTTCCTTTCTCCGTTAACTCTGAAGCAACAGCTTTAGTTAGGTCTTGCACTTGGCTGCAGGTGACAGAAATCTGACTGCAGAGTTTCAGCCAACTAGGGGCTTATTTTTCCTACCTGCCTATTCACTGGGGAAGTAGGCAGTCTGCACAGCGGCTTCACCACGTCATCACTGCTCTTGCATCTCTAATGTGTGGCTTTGATCAGGGTGCAGCGTGGCTGTACCTCCTGAATTCTCACATCTCCGTTGCAAGGAAAATAAGAAGGGCAAAGTACAAAAGGGTGTGCTAGCTAAGCTATCCCTCATCTCTTTAAACAGTTGTATCCAGGAACTTCTGATTATATCAAGAAAGCTGGGAAAATGGGTCTTTAGAATCCGCATGCATTGCTGCCTCGCACAAAGTCTGGGTTCTGTTAGTGAGGAAGAAGGAGAGCTGTGTTGGCTACAGAACATAATCCACATTATAATTGAGACCCCCTTTTTTTTTCCATAGCTGGCTCACCCTAGAAGCCCAATTCAAACTCTGCCACTTTCCGCAAGCAGCTTTGATGAGTAAAACTGATGCCAACTCTGCCTGACTCCATGTGATAACCGTAAAATATGCTGATAAATTCACCTCATTCCTTTTTTAAAAATGTAGTATGTATAATTATTCTAATACATAATTCCATTTAAAGGATTACAGTATGCATGGAGCCCATATATACTGTGGTATAAAGTGGGTGTTTGGATATTTTCTAGTTGGCATGATCAGTAAGAGAATAAAATGGAAAATACAATCCCCAAAGCGATGTTTATCCTGGAATTACTCAATTTAGGGTGGAGAGGTTGTTCAAATATATCTAGATAATTCTAATTTGTATTCTGTAGGTGCAGGTATAACCTTAAGACAATAACCTAGTTCCCATTCATCTTGGGTATTTTCAGGTAATTGAAAAGAAAAGTATTTCAGCCTGTAAAGCTCATGCATTCATTAAGTACTACAAACTTGAGCAATTAAAAAGACCCTCTGGATTTGATTTCCGCACATTACAAACAGTTAAGAAGTAAGACCATCCTCTATCCAAACCCAACTGTTTTCCAAAAGGTGGGGAAGCAGAAGATCCAATGTGACCTTCAAAATTAGAATGATGATTTCTAGCATGTTAGGTAGGTAGTTACATCCGGCTCACTGAAGTCTGAGATACGTTACCTCGATGTCTGCTGTCCACATTCAAACAGCTGAATGTAAATCTCATGAAGCCTCGACACAAACCTTAGATTTTTCGCAGTACCCGGTGAAGGATTCTTTGAGGACTACAGGAGGTTCGCTGTAAGACCTGATACCCTGTTCTCAACAGCCTGTTGATTCAGCAACAGTAATAACGCACACCTAACTATGTTTTTGTTCTTTCCTCTCAGTCCAGGGTTGCCAGATTTAGTAAACGTAGACACGTAACACCTAATCAAATTTGAAATTCATATCAACAGCAAATAACTTCTAAATATAAATTTGTCCCATTAAATAATAAATCATTTTTTAGGATAATTATGTCCCAAATATTGCAAGGGACATATGTATACTAAAACAAAATTCATTATGTACTTGAAATTCACATTTAAGTAGGCGTTCTACATTTTATCTGGTGACCCTGTCCGTCAGTCCCCTACAAAGTTGCCAGGGATTTCCGGGAGCCCCCAGTGTGTTGGACATACCTGCTTGGCAGTGGACACTATTACAGCTTCAGCAAGGATCCCCACCACTAACATGGTAACTAACTGGGCGGAAGGGGAACTCGCATTGGTGTGAATGTAACTGGAAGTGCCGGATTAGCTTCAATGCTGTGACCTCCACTGCGGCTCCAGGGATAAGGATGGCAGTTCTTCGTGGAGGGTAACCAAGAGGTTTCACGTCTTCGCTGCACTTTTTAGCCTGAGAGGAAGCAGCTACATAGACGGTATCTTTGAAATATCCCCCTGGCTAGCCTAGGCTAAAAAGCTATTTTAGCAATTTTCCAAATAAATATTGCTTTGAGATGCCAAATAGTGTTATAATAAGGTTACCAGACTGGAAAGCAGACCTGGGGGTACTTTTGTTTTTATGACACCCCCACTTACGTTTACAGCACATTAATAGATAAAAATTCAACAGATAATGAAGTTAAGAAACATTTGTGCTTCCAGTGAAGGTTTCTTTTAACCTGCTTAGCTACATGTATGCTATGTGTGAATAAAAAGAATGTTTACTGAGAATAAAGCAGTTGAATATCTGTACAAAATATTTTATGAGGCATTCATAATGTTTCTAATATTAATATACCACTATGTATTATATCAATTTAGTTTAAATGATTTGATCATTCTTATGGAATAAAGGTTCATTAAAAATGTTGTAGAAATACTATAGATAAATATTTGTAAAGCTACTATTGCCATTGTACCAGTATTAAAATACATTCTACCTTGCATTCATTTACTAACTTTTATGACAGATTTTATACTGTGCCTATTTGAGAGTCCTATAAATGCTATGGATTCATTAAACTGTTGCTGATTGTATGTTCCCATTGTTTATTTTGAGACTAAATGACAACCAGAGAGTATAAACTACAAGGTGTATCTGGTTTTGTTTTTAGATAAAGAGCAATAATAAAAACCTTTGATTTTTCTCTTTTTTAATGTTTTCACTAGAACCACAGCATATACAGACATGTATATGTGCTATGTATATGAAACATAAATATATAAATTAACAAATTATTAAGCAAACTCCCATCTAACCACCAAGAGACATTATAAATGTCTTTATTTTTTATTACTATAATGTGAAAATTATTTATTTTCCCCCCTTTTTTTTTTATTGTTCAAGTACAGTTAAGCAAACAAAATAAACCATAGCGTTTAGGGATGCATACTTAGTGGGCAAAAGCAAGAAATATTTATTGTATAAAGTGGAGACAACTATAAATGTCTTTAGAAGCTCTGTCTCCCTCCCCTATTATAATCCCTTCCTTCTAATTACTGATGCGCTTGTTACAATAAATATTTCTTGCTTTTGCCCTCTAAGTATGCATCCCTAAATGCTATGGTTTATTTTGTTTGCTTCTGAACTCTGCTTTAATAAAATCATACATTATTTATTATTCTATCTTCTTTCAATCAACACTTATTTTTTAAGATTTAACCATGTTATTGTTCAGTACTATTGGGTTGGCCAAAAACCTGTTTAGATTTTTCTGTAAAATGAAAGACACATTTTTCATTTTCACCAATAACTTTAATTGATTTGGATATTTGAGTATGTCAGCTATCTCCTGTTATTGGCTTCTAGTGGGTGGAGGATAGGGGTGCTGCTAACCATCTGCCAAAGCATAAGACAGCCCCGCTGCAAAGAATTATTTGGCCAAAGTGTCAATAATACCAAGAAACTTCACAAACCATTTTTGACACAATCAATCAGTCACAGCACCTTCTCCATGTACTGCACAAATCTTTTTTTACATTTCAGCTGTGTTTTTATCTTTCTCAAAATAATAAAGCATAGCACACTGAAAATGTGTATTTTCCATATTCAATATTAAAATGGCTGCACAAAAATTCAATTTTGATAAGATTTTTAAAAAATATAAGCTGATATGACAGCTGTCACAATACAATCTAACAAAATTTGTTTCAAATGAAGTTAAAACTAAGTACTGCTAAAGCCAGTGTATGGAAAAAAAAGTAAGTGAACTTCTTGACCAACCCAATATAAATAATTTCTTTTTGCTGTGTGAATATAATTATTCATTCTATTGTTAATGAACATTAAGTTTGCTTCTAGTTTGGGGCAATTATGAAACTTAGATTACAAAGTGTGCCTATTTTCTAGATACCATCAAACTGGGTTTCCAAGTGATTATGCCAATCTGTGGTCCCTTCAGCAAAGTATAATAGTTGTTGTTTCTCCTATTTTCTTCAAAGGAGTCTTTTCTGTTTGGTTTTATCAACATTTTGTTTACTTGGGAAATCTGTACAATGTGTGTGGTTTAATATACATGGTTTTTCCTGGATTTTTAAGTCAAAGAATTGTTAAAATAATCTTTTTTTTAAATCCTCCAAGGATATGTTTTATTGATTTCTTTTTAGGGAGAGAGAAACATCAATCGCTTGCTTCCCATATGCATCGAATTCATAACCCAGGTATGTGCCCTGACCAGGGATCGAACCCACAACCTTTTGGTGCATGGGGATGACACACTCTAACTGAGCTACCATGCCAGGGCTAAAATAATCGTAGATCAGCAAAGTCACTAAACATAGCAAATAATCTCTATGGTGAGTACCACAATGTAATTTATGTGGATGAACATATAGATGTTTTATTTTAGTTGGCTTTTCAAAAAGAAATAGGATCTGGATATGTAGAAGAGAGGGAACAAGTAGAAAAAAAATTAAATAAACTTAAAAACACACCCCTACTTCTTTCTAAATTCTTGTTAGTAAGAGTTATTTGAATCCTGACTGGCTGTAGCTCAGTGGGTTGAGTGTCATTCTGCAAACCTAAAGGTCACCAGTTCAATCCCTGGTCAGGGCATATACCTGGGTTGCAGGCCATATCCCCGGGTGGGGGAGTGCCAGAGGCAACTGATCAATGTTTCTTCTTGCACATGGCTGTTTCTTTCCCTCCCTTCCCCTCTGTCTAAAAATAAATAAAAATCTTTTTTAAAAAAGTTGGAAAATAATTAATGGAATCCAAATATAGCTTAATATATTAAAAACACCAACACCACCCATCACAAACTGAGGGCCCCACCCTTCCTTTGAAGATTAAATGAGATAATTCTCTCCCCTCAGTTTTATTGAGATATAACTAGTTTATAATGCTATTAGTTTAAGCATACAGCATAATGGTTTGATATAGGTATATACCACAAAATGACTTCCACAATAAACCTAGTTAACATCCATTCCCTCATATAATTACAATTTTTTTCTTGTAATAAGAGCTTTTAAGATGAAGTCCTTTAGCAATTTTGAAACATGCAATGCAGTACTATCATCTATAGTTACCATGCTGTACATTATGTCCCCAGAACTTTTTCTCTTATAATGAGAAGTATGTACTTTCTGATCACCTTCACCCATCTGCCCACTCCTCCCTCCACCCAAATCTGTTCTTAGATTTTACGGTTAGTTTTGTTTTAATTCCACATATAAGATTATACATAAATGAGACAGTTTTGATAAGAATTTAACACAGAGCCACACAGAGTAAGCAATCTATGTCAAATCATTTTATTGTCATTATTTGACATCTCAAGTGAAAACCCATTAAACACAGTTTACAAATTTCCATTTCTTCTTTAAAGCTAAGAGTATTTAAAAAAGAACAAACCTCACCCTACTTCCAATCAATTAAATCAAATATTGAGTTAAGGCTTTCCACATTTTTTCAAGGAAGAATTTTTTAATATTATTACAAATTAAAGAAAATTTTCAGCCCTGGCTGGTCTGGCTCAATGGATTGAGTGCTGGCCTGTAAACCAAAGGGTGGCCGGTTCGATTCCCAGTAGGGCACATGCCTGGTTTGCAGGCCAGGTCCCCAGTAGAGAGCACTAGAGAGGCAATCATACATTGGTGTTTCTTCCTCTCCATTTCCTTCTCTAAAAATAAATAAATAAATAAATATTTTTTAAAATAAAAAGAAAATGTTCACTGTAGACAATAGAGATATAAAAATAAAAGGAGATCCACTTAAAAACCTGCACAAAGACGTTTGTAGCAACTTTATTCACAATTTCCAAAAGTTTGAAGCAATCAGGATGCCTAGTAGGTGAATGGATAAATAAACTGTGGCACATGGAATTATCAGTTAAAAAAAAAAACCTATCAAACCATGAAGACATGAGGGAAACGCTTTTCTAACAAGCTTCCTCTTCTAAGGTCTGCAGACTACATCTGATGTAGCAAGCTTCTAGAGTTTAAACTAAACGACTTTTATACTTTGGAAGTCACTTGACACTTCTTTTGCGTGTTTTTATTCCTTCAAATGCCAACTAACTGCTTCCGATTGGCTTTTTGATACGGTTTCTCAATTCCTACCGTCTCAAGTTGAGGAAAATCTTAAACCGCTGTGGTGCAGGACTAGGGAAAACCTTGGAGAGAGGAGCGGGAGGCGGAACCAAAAGTGAGAGAAAAGCAGGCACTGAAGAAGAGGGGGAGGGATTTTAACACTGGACGAAAGTCGGTTGGTTTTGCTTGGCGGACCGGAAGGATTCCGGGGAAGCCTCAGCACCATGGCGGGTCCCGTCAGCTTAAGAGAGCTTCTAATGGGATCGGCAGCCTGGAACAACCCTGAAAGTCCGGAGGGGCCCCCTGCAGAGGGCGGTGGGAGCGTGGCCAGCGGACCGGAGCCTCCTTGGCGAGAGGATGAGATCTGCGTGGTGGGAATCTTCGGCAAGACGGCTCTGCGACTGAATTCCGAGAAGTTCTCACTTGTGAACACGGTGTGCGACCGACAGGTCTTTCCCCTTTTTCGCCACCAAGATCCTGGGGATCCAGGGCCTGGAATCAGGACTGAGGCTGACGCCGGGGAGGCTGGTGGAGCCGGGGACCCTGGGGCTGGGTCCACAGATCCAGTTCGGGGAGGTGTGGCTGCCGCGGAAAGTAGCCAAACCGAGCCAGGCTCGCAGGACTACAGCCTTCTGCAGGCCTATTACAATCAGGAAAGTAAAGTTCTGTATCTTCTTCTCACTTCCATCTGTGACAATTCCCAGCTTCTGCGGGCTTGTCGAGCCCTTCAGAGCGGGGAAGCTGGAGGTGGGCTCCCTTTACCTCATGCGGAAGCGCACGAGTTCTGGAAACATCAAGAGAAGCTTCAGTGCCTCAGTCTCCTTTACCTTTTCTCCGTCTGTCATATCCTGCTTTTAGTCCATCCCACTTGTTCCTTTGACATCACTTATGATCGAGTATTCAGAGCCTTGGATGGACTGAGACAGAAAGTACTGCCCCTCCTCAAAACAGCCATTAAGGATTGTCCAGTTGGCAAAGACTGGAAGCTAAACTGCCGACCCTGCCCGCCTAGACTCCTTTTCCTCTTTCAACTCAATGGAGCCCTTAAAGTGGAACCTCCTCGGAACCAAGACCCAGCTCATCCAGACAAGCCCAAGAAGCATTCTCCCAAAAGGAGACTGCAACATGCCCTGGAGGACCAGATTTATAGAATCTTCCGGAAAAGTCGTGTCTTGACTAATCAGAGTATCAATTGCCTCTTCACCGTGCCTGCCAACCAAGCTTTTGTGTACATAGTTTCGGGAAGCCAGGAGGAGGACCCAGTGGGCATGTTGCTGGACCAACTTAGGAGTCATTGTACTGTGAAGGACCCTGAATCTTTGCTGGTGCCTGCACCCCTTTCTGGTCCCAGGCGATACCAAGTGATGAGGCAACACAGCCGACAGCAACTTTCTTTCCACGTGGACAGCAGCAGTTCCAGTTCTTCAGGGCAGCTAGTGGATTTCACTCTTAGGGAATTCCTATGGCAGCATGTGGAGCTAGTGCTAAGCAAGAAAGGTTTTGATGATAGTGTGGGAAGGAACCCGCAGCCTTCCCATTTTGAACTTCCCACTTACCAGAAGTGGATCTCAGCAGCTTCAAAACTGTATGAAGTGGCTATTGATGGGAAAGAGGAGGACCTGGGGTCTCCCACTGGAGAGCTAACATCTAAGATTTTAAGCAGTATTAAAGTCTTGGAAGGGTTTTTGGATATTGACACCAAATTCTCAGAAAACCGGTGCCAAAAAGCTTTACCCATGGCTCATAGTGCCTATCAGTCAAATTTGCCTCATAATTACACAATGACTGTCCATAAGAATCAACTTGCCCAGGCTCTGCGAGTATATAGTCAGCATGCTAGGGGTCCAGCCTTTCACAAATACGCCATGCAGTTACATGAGGACTGCTACAAGTTTTGGAGCAATGGCCATCAGCTCTGTGAGGAGAGGAGTTTAACTGATCAACATTGTGTACATAAATTTCACTCATTACCTAAATCAGGTAACTCAAGTTTTCTCAGAATTTTAAAATCAAAACTATGAACTGTGTTTTTATTCTTGTCTAAAGAGAATTTGCTCACTGTGTATTGATATTTTTAAAAAGAGCCCTATAGAAATGTAGGTGCATCAGATTTGTTCTCTCCTTCTGCTGTAAAAAAGAAAATAATCAGCTATGATGACTAATTGTTTTCTCAGATTTAAAGAATGAACCCTAGAGTATTAGTAAATGAGAACTGTTAAATAATACAAAGTTTCAAAAATATCTTACTAACATTTTTATATTGTAGTTTTTGTTGAGCTAAAATGAAGTGTCAGGTCACCGTGATGATGATAAAATTTATTTAGGAAACTTAATGTACTTTCACCTGTTTTCTTCTTTTGTGTGTATTTTAGTCAAGATTTAGTTTTGGGCTTTGGGGTTTTTTTCTTATTTCCAAAATACTGTTTGGAGAAATTTTGGGGTTAGATGCTAAAGAATGCAAAATACATTTGACTCTGTGTTGTGTGTGTGAAATTAATAGTGACTTCTATTTTCTAGGAGAAAAACCAGAGGCTGAAAGAAACCCTCCTGTGCTGTATCACAATAGCCGAGCTCGATCCACTGGTGCCTGTAACTGTGGAAGGAAACAAGCACCTCGAGACGATCCCTTTGATATCAAGGCGGCTAACTATGACTTTTATCAGGTAGATTCTGGATTTTTTTTCTTGTTTCTCCTTCTTTCTTTTTCCTGTTACTACCAATTGAGTAAAAATACATATTTTCAGAAGTAAAATATCTAGAAAAGTAAATGTGACTGCTATGTGATAGGTAAACAAGGGAAAGTTCTTTGTATGTACTTATTTGCTTACTCATTAATTCTTGACCTTGCTTTTCTGAGTGAAGAATTTTTTGTGTTATTTTAAATGAAAAAGTCACAGTTCTCCCCCCCTCTGTCTTCCTCTGTAGCTTCTGGAAGAAAAATGTTGTGGAAAATTGGATCATATCAATTTCCCAATATTTGAACCAAGTACTCCAGATCCTGCACCTGCCAAAAATGAATCTTCTGCCCCTCCAGATGCAGAAGCTGACAGACTTAAAGAAAAAGAACCTCAAACCCAAGGAGAGAGCACAAGCCTGAGTTTAGCTTTGAGTTTAGGCCAATCCACAGATAGTTTAGGTACCTATCCAGCTGATCCACAAGCAGGAGGAGATAATCCAGAAGTTCATGGTCAAGGAGAAGTAAAAACTGAGAAGAGACCAAACTTGGTTGATCGACAGGCATCCACGGTTGAGTATCTCCCAGGCATGCTGCATTCAAATTGCCCAAAAGGTCTCCTTCCTAAATTCTCAAGCTGGTCTTTGGTTAAACTAGGCCCTGCTAAGTCTTACAACTTTCATACAGGTTTGGACCAACAGGGCTTCATTCCAGGAACAAACTATCTTATGCCTTGGGACATTGTCATCAGGACCAGAGCTGAAGATGAAGGAGACTTAGACACAAATTCTTGGCCTGCTCCAAATAAAGCTATCCCTGGAAAGAGAAGTGCAGTTGTAATGGGAAGAGGGAGACGGCGAGATGACATAGCGCGAGCATTTGTGGGCTTTGAATATGAAGACTCTCGAGGTCGGAGGTTTATGTGCTCAGGACCTGACAAAGTAATGAAAGTATTGGGGAGTGGACCAAAGGAATCAGCTTTAAAAGCCCTGAACAGTGATATGCCCTTATATATTCTGTCATCATCTCAGGGTAGAGGGCTAAAACCACATTATGCTCAACTTATGAGGCTTTTTGTTGTGGTTCCTGATGCTCCTTTGCAGATAATACTAATGCCTCAGGTAAGAAATACAACACTTTCTGTCTTGAGAAACTAAAGTGCTGATGCTTTGTTTTGTTTTTTAGTTTTTATTTATTGATTTTGGGAGGGAGGAGGAACATTGATTCGTTGTTCCACTTATTTATGCATTCATTGACTGGTTGCTTCTTGTGTGTCCTGACTGGAGATTGAACCCTCAACCTTGGCATATTGGGACAGTGCTCTAACCAATTGAGCTACCTGGCCAGGGTCTGATGCTTGTTTTGGTTGTTTTTAAATAGTACACAATAATATCAAAATAATTATTTAATTAAGAAAGTCTTAATTTTCAATACTTTTTATACCTAATATTCTTTTTCTTGAAAAATAAATTGCATCATATGATCAATTCATATCAGTTGGTTCAGAGGCAGAACTTGAAGTTAAAAATTTGTAGAACAGCAGGATAATATTTGAGTCTAAATAATGACATATTGGATATGATTAAAGTTAGGAGTGCACCCATTACCTACATACCTATTGTTTGTTTAGGCATTTACCTTTCAGATGTTTCCTATTGAAAAATGAAAAAATGATTATATTACTGTGTTTTTCAGGTTCAGCCAGGACCACCCCCATGTCCAGTATTCTACCCAGAAAAACAAGAAATCACTCTCCCACCAGATGGCCTCTGGGTTTTGAGATTTCCCTACGCATATGTGACAGAGAGAGGGCCGTGTTTCCCCCCGAAGGAAAACGTGCAGTTAATGAGTTACAAGGTGCTCCGTGGGATTCTTAAAGCAGTAACACAATAAGTGTGTTCCAGCCAGTTCATTTCTAAACTTGAGCTGGTTTTTGTTTTTTTGGTGTATATGGAGTTATTGATTTGGTATGTGTTTGCTGTGTTTTCTTGAAGCCAAAATGGGTTTTGGTTACAGGAGTTCAGTATTTGGACAATAATTTTTGTACTATTTCATGATGTTGTTGGTATTTATTGTCAATGAGGCTACAAGTTCCTAATAAACATTGGTTTTTCTAGAAAAAGGACTTAAAATACATGCTTGATTCCTCTGTTTTCTCTTGTTTCTTTTTCACTATCCATAATAAAACATGTTTCTATCAAAAATAAATGTTGTAAAATTATGTTGAGCCTAAACTTTGTTAAAATTGTGTTTTAACTGGGATTTTCATTAAGATGCTGCTCCTGAAATTATCTTTTTTAAAATATATTTTATTGATTATGCTATTACAGTTATCCCATTTTCCCCCCTTCATTCCCCTCCACCCTGCACACCCCCTCCCACCCACATTCCCCCCCTTAGTTCATGTACATGTGTCATAAGTTCTTTAGCTTCTACATTTCCCACACTATTCTTGCCCTCCCCCTGTCTATTTTCTACCCACCGTCTATGCTACTTATTCTCTGTACCTTTTCCCCCTCTCCTCCTCCCACTCCCCTGTTGCTAACCCTCCATGTGATCTCCATTTCTGTGTTTCTGCTCCTGTTCTAGGTGTTTGCTTACTTTGCTTTTGTTTTAGGTGTGGTTGTTAATATCTGTGAGTTTGCTATCTTTTTACTGTCATATTTTTTTATCTTCTTTTTCTTAGATAAGTCCCTGTAACATTTCATGTAATAAGGGTTGGTGATGATGAATTCCTTTAACTTGACCTTATCTGAGAAGCACTTTATCTGTCCTTCCATTCTAAATGACAGCTTTGCTGGATAGAGCAATCTTGGATGTAGGTCCTTGACTTTCATGACCTGGATGGAATACTTCTTTTCAGCCCCTTCTTGCCTGTAAGGTCTCTTTAGAGAAATCAGCTGACAGTCTGATGGGAACTCCTTTGTAGGTAACTATGCCCTTATCCTTGTTGCTTCTAGAATTCTCTCCTTCATTTTAATCTTGGCTAATGTAATTATGATGTGCTTTGATGTGTTCCTCCTTGGGTCCAGCTTCTTTGGGACTCTCTGAGCTTTCTGGACCTCCTGGTAGTCTATTTCCTTTGCCAAATTGGGGAAGTTCTCCTTTATTATTTGTTCAAATAAGTTTTCCACTTGTTGCTCTTCCTCTTCCCCTTCTGGTACCCCTATAATTCGGATGTTGGGATGTTTAAAGATGTCCTGGAAGTTCCTAAGCCTCTCCTCATTTTTTTGGATTCTTGTTTCTTCCTTCTTTTCTGTTTGGTTGTTTCTTTCTTCCTTCTGGTCCACTCCATTGATTTGAGTCCCAGTTTTCCTCCCATCTCTAGTGGTTCCCTGTGCATTTTTCTTCATTTCATTTATTGTAGCCTTCATTTGTTCATCTAATTTGTGAGCAAAATCAACCAATTCTGTGAGCATCCTGATGACCAGGGCTTTGAACTGTGCATCTGATAGGTTGGCTATCTCTTGGTCACTTAGATGAATGGGCTCTGGGGCTTTGAGTTGTTCTCCGGTTTGAGCCATTTTTGTTTCTGTTTTTTTGGTCTAGTCTCGGCTATTACGTAGTGAGGGGTGGAGCCTTAGGTGTTCCCCAGGGCGGGGCAGCCCAGTCGCTGGGTAGTGACGCTGTATGTGGGGGCGGGGTCTGAGAGGAGACAATGGCGCTTGCTCTGCTCTCTCTCAGATCCCAGTCCCTTCCGCTGCTTTCCCTTCGCCTGGATTATCCGCGTGTGAATGTGGGACCACCTGGTCAGCCAGCCGCCTTGCGCAGCCTCACTAGGTCTGCACAGTTGCCACCAGTGCCCGGGGTCTGCTAGCTGCCGGCCTGTGTGCCTGGGATCTTCCAGCTGCTACTGCCTGCGTGCCCAGTCCGCACCTCCACTTTTTCCTGCCGCGACTCCACCTCTCTTACCGGTCTGGATGAATGGTTGTTGGAATTCTGTACCGTTCAATTTTCTATGAGTTCTAGTTGTTTTCTTGTTTCTAAATCTTTGTTGTCTTTAATTTTGGTTGTGAGAGGAGGCACAGTGTGTCCACCTACACCTCTATCTTGGCCAGAAGCAAGTTTAGTCTTAATATATATGAAATATAGTACTTACATAATGTATCTTACTGATAGTTAAAACAGTTATTTAGGTTTTGATTAAGAAGTGCATATAGGCAGTTGTAAATAGTCATGGTGATATAAGGTACACTCTAGGGGATATAGTTAGGGGGCTCCCCCTCCTCAGTTCTTGTCTCACAAGAGAAAAATTCAGATGAAGGACAACATGTATAGTGGAAATAGCAAGTTTATTTATGAAACACTCGAGCATGAAGCTGCAAGCAGGCACCCACTGCTTATTGGGAGTTTAAGGGTTTTATGCTTGTAGGCAGATTCTAGTTTTCCCCTCCTCCTCTCCTCTTCAGACCTTGGCATTTATATACAGTTTCAAAGCCTTTTCCAGATTGTGGGAACAATGCATACAGAATTTCAAGGGCCCCCCTCTTGCACTATCAGTTTTTCTTGTGATTTTGGAAACACCTGGCAATCTTACTGGACCAGGCTAAGGAGTACTGAGTTAATGGATGAGACATGTCTCCCATCCCCTCCCTGGCTTGATTTGCTATCCTGCCTAACAGATCCCTAGAAAATAACTTGATTAATTGTGTCATTTATGCAACACATTTTATTTATGTTTTTAAATTAACTGACCTGGCCTGGGGCTCTGCAAGATTTCCTTGTCTCTGGTTGTTTGAGGATCACCTACCAATAGCACAGCTCCTTGGGGTGGTTGAAAATACGCAGATTTTATCCGGCCAGCCCCAGACTGAGTTAATTGTGGTGCCTGGCTGAGAAATTTTCATTTGTAAAGATGTTAAGTAATTCTTTTATTTGCTAAAGATTAAGAAAAGTTATATATATATGCCATTGAGAGTTAACTTTTTATGAATCAAGAGACCTGAGAAGATGTCTCATTCCCACTAATCACTGAAGTTCAAAACCATTCCTGAGGGGCAGCTGGAGTCTGCATTAGTTTCCTAGGACTGCTGTAACAAAGTACCACAGACTTGGCTTCAACAACAGAAATTTATTCTCTCATGTTTTTGGTGTATAAAAGTCCAAAATTGAAATGTTGTGGTCCAGTGTGTGTGTTCTCCTCCCCTAAATTTATACGTTGAAACCGACCACCCAATGCAATACTATTATTATTTCTTTTGGCAAGCAATTAGGATTGGGTGAGATTGTGAGGATGAAGCTAACATTCACTTCCCTTTGAAGGCCTAGCAAATAATATTTAGGATTGATGGCTGTGTATATGCTGAATTAAAGTACAGTTTGTGGTGGGGCTTCCTTTAAAAAACAAACTTGTATACTTATATCCTTACACGACATTTTGTTTTTCTTAATGACATTCAGTCCACCTTGTGTATACTTGTCCTACCTTTATAGGAAGTGAAGGATTCTGTATCCTTATATCAATCTTGCATCCTCTGCCTTTTTTTTAGCAAAATGTCTGTGTGTAGCGGTAGCAGGTGCTCATCAAAGATTGGTTGGATAAATGATTGTTAGTAGGTGAAAACTCGTAATAGATGAAGTTTTGATCATTCCTCAGTGGGTGCCATAATTCTAAATATTTTGGATTTGGGAATCTAAAAATTGGTCTAATTAGATTTGAAAGGCAGTCTGACCAGTGAATGTGTTTAGCAGCAGAGTTAGTGTTTTGAGCTGCAATTTCATATTGTTATTGCAGGCATTTTCCTTTATTGGCTTTGGTGTTAACTTGTTGGATGCTTTACTTTGTGAAACATATTATTTCTCAACATTATGGTAAAAGGGATAATACACTTCGTGTTTTCAACTTTTAGAATATGTCCACTTGCCTAGATTGAGTAAGAGTGCATGACGGTGAGTTGTTTAGGCTGAACACTCATTCCATTAGTTTTTTTGTTGTTGTTTTGTTTTGGACTGTACTTCCAGACAATAAAGACTGGGAAGAAGGCCATCAGATCAATGTGTATATGTGTGTATGCTTTGGAAGTAAAAACATTCTAGGACTGGTTTAAGATATTCCAAAAGCACATAAAGAAATATGATTGGTGGGTTGGAGTCCTGCTGCAGTGCCAAGGCGAAAAGATGAATGCACTTTATCGGTACTTTAATTTTTGTAGACTAGAATGTTGGTTTAAATACTAACATTAAATTTCTAGTCTAAGAAATAACTTGTTCCTCTATTCATGTATTGAGTACTTTGTAGGTAATAATACTGTTGATGGTGTAAAGATATTGGTTACTAGCATAATTTTCTAAAATTACAGATTTAAAAAGGCTTATTCACTGGAAATTAAGTGTTTTCCTTTTTTGGAGAAAAAGTGTAAGTGGGTACTCACATGACATGTTGCTGTAGGGCTGACAACGTGTTAATACTAAATTGAAATCATCTAGTTTTGCTTAAGCTAGAGGTATTGGCTGATAAAGGCATTTATTTATTTTTATTGTTAAAATTCAAAGTTATTTCAGCCTATAGGTTTTATGACATACTTTGCCAATATCTTGAGAAGGATTGTATGGACAATCAATGTAGAATAGACATTTGGTAAATTTCTGACAGCACCTTGAAATCAAGCATTTGCTAATTTAAAAAAATTAAATCATAGTTGAAATAGAATAGTTCTTGAATTTAACTTGTGTGAGACTTCTGAGGATACTTAGCTGGAATTTTGAAATGTAGAACCTCTGATGACTACAAGCAAAAGCTCTGTTGTTATCCTGGGCTTTAAGAAACCTGTCTTCCTATGAAACATGTGAGGAAGGAATTCAATATTGATAGTAAAGATTCCAGAAACCTGAAT